>LOJH01004710.1:0-44201 GCA_001685095.1 Ellobius talpinus | reverse complement strand
GAGGAGGTGGAAATTTTTTAATAATAATAATAAAAAAGAAAAAATGAAAAAAATTTAAATCTCTCAACAAATGGCAGCATGGAAAGGATACTGAGTACAGTTCAGGTTCATGTGACTGAGTGAGAGTCCATTTTTATACAATTTAGTGGAAGCTGGAGAGCAAGTGGATTGTAAAGTTTTGTTTGTGTTCTGCAGTTAGCAGGTAACCTCTGAGTAGTGGTAATGTCAGGTGTCGAATGGATAAATCGCTTTCCTGACTGGGCATGACTAATTGGTTAAGAAAGACAAGAACCTAGAGAAATGATTTAGTTCTAGAAACCAAGGTACCTTAGTTTCCAGAATTATAAGTTTGGGATAAATGAAGGAACTTCAAAAAATGGTATTGCCCTGCCTAACACCTCGTAGTCCAATTAACCAAAGATTGCGAATCTTGAAATGTAACTTATATTCTAAAATTGTCTTGCACAGTGACAGTTTTTGTGTTTTCATAATTATTTTCTTGCTTATTCAAGAATGCTATGTTACTCACAATAGGTTTTGTCACTCTGAAAGCATATAAAAACCTTTATCACATTTCTTCAGCCTGCCTTTCTAGCCACATCACTTTCTGTTTCTTCCCAATAATGCCTGTATCTCAGGGCAAGCTGCTCATGGTTCTCCAAATGCTCAGTAGCATTTCCTGTCTCTAGTCTGTCACAATGCTTTTCACTCCGCCTATGATCCTTCTATCATCCAAGATGCCAGTTTACCATAAATAGTGTGTATTTATATGATCTTTTAAAATAAAATGAATGACTAATTTCATTTATTTTGTCATATCTGACACTAAGTTCAATACTTGACATAAAGCCATGGTTTATTGACTAAACATGTAATTAAATGTTGACCTGTGGAATTTGATAGAAATAAAATAATTGATACATAAAAGTTTACTGTATACAATGCAAAGTTTGTTATTTCATAACAACTAGTTAGTACTTATTACATGCTGAGTGCTCTAAAATGAGGTAAGTTCACACCAGTTCTCCCAGGCAGATTTTATTCCTCTATATAATTTCAACTCCATTTTAGAAATGTAGACTGAAACCCAGGAAGATAAAAATCATCTTCCCAAGAACACCAAGCTAAATAAAAATCAAACACTGATTGAATCTTAGCTGTCTGGCCATACAGATAATAATCTTCTCTGCCATTGGCTTCCATTTACATATTAAAAGTATATTTATAAGAAATGATAATTTATTGCATAATAAATAGTCCCACCTCTGTGCAGTACCAGCAGTTCTCCTGAGAATAGTGGCATTGCTTTGGACTCTAACATTTGAGGACTAGATTAAGTTCTTTAAAAGTCTTAAGAAAACGACATTAGATAAGAACATCTTGGAATGTTGTTTATCTGTGTATTCACTTTTATTATTTCTCCAGGAATAAAATGGACAAAAATGGACCAACCAGACTTTACCAACATTATATATTTCTCTGCTGTTTCTTTGTTTTGTTCTGTTTCATTTTGTTTGTTTGTTTGAGGCATTGTCTGCTTGGCTGTCCTGGAACTCACAATATAAACCAAGCTGAACTTGAACTTGGAGAGATCCACTTGACTCTGCCTCAGAGGTGCTGAGATTAAAAGGCAAAAGATGTCTGTGTATCTGAAATCTCAGACAAAACTTACAAAAATAATGCAAACAGAGGCTAAAGAAAAAGTTTAATGAGCGAAGTCCTTATCATGCAAGTATGTACATCTGAATTCAGATCCCCAGCCCCATGTCAAAAGCCGGCCATGGCAATGTGGGCCTGTAATTCTATTGCAAGGTGATAATAAAGACAGGGAGATTTTTGGGTTCCCTGGCAGCCAGTCTAACCAAGACAGTGAACTACAGGTTCACTGAAGACTCTGTCTTTGAAAATAAGATGAAGAGTCATAGGGAAAGAAACCTGGTATAGATTATGGCTATACACACATGTACTCACCACACACATGTACTCACACACACACACTCTCTCACACACACATTCACACATACATACATACATAATGCATACATGCACACACATATCACATGTACACAAACACAAAAGTTTCTAAAACACCTTAAAAGTAGTGTATGAAGCCTTGCGGTGTCCAGTGAATATGTTACATCTACCACATTGAAAGTCTCATTTTCCTTCTCATTTATGTCTATCAATTTGGAGCACTGACAGTAGAGCCCCTCCTTACTAATGGTGTGCAAGCATCCTGTGCCATATTTTGGATATTTTGGCACAGATGATGAGATAAGAGTGAGGAATGTCCTACATTCTCAATGCAGGAGACACTGTACATAAAATCAGGCATCAGTGAGTCACACTCTGGCTAAAGATCCAGTGTCCCCAGAGACAAGTGTCAGTTACTTTAACCTACATCGAGTGCCCTCGCGAGAAGTTGTTCTCCTTCTTCTCCTTGATGGCTCTGATGTAGGCTTTTACTTGCAGATAAAATGCTTTGGTGCCATGGAAATAAAAAAAATGTGAAATATATGTTCCATCAATGCTGAAGCATGCATGGGCAGTCCTTAAATGACAGTTCTGTTGAATTTGTCTATATTGGGTTTCATGGTCTAATTGATGAGAATGATTGACCAAGTCTCTTCTTCTCGATACCATGGACTATCTCAATAATACAAATGACACGCAAAAGTCTAATCTCTTTGCTGTAGAAGATTTAGTTTCATATATGGCAGATGTACTGGGAGCCCTTCAAGCTTTATCGTGTGGTTGTGATAAATACCATGACTAAAAGCAACTGAGAAAAACAAGAAGTTTATTTCATCTTACAATTCTAGGTTATAGTGGAGAAGTCAAGACAGAACTTCAAATAACTAGTCATATCATAAAAAGTCAACACCAGAGAGAAATGAATGCCTTCAGATTCACTTGCTTGTGCTCAACCTCATTTCTCTGATTTCTCCAACCTAATATAGCTCAGGACAACATTCAGGAATGTTACTGCTCACAGGAGCTGGGCCTACACACATCAATTAAGTTAATCAACACAATCTCTCACAGACATGCCCACAGGATATCTCTAATCAAGACCTGTCTTCCTAAGAAATCTGCAGTTGCATGATGTAGTCAATGAAAGTTAACCATCACAGGCTGTAAGTCTGTTTTGGAACATTCATTTTGCTGGCCTCGCCACTTTAGCCACTTTCCTCTGAGACACCTCTGAGACCCTGACTCAGTGAAGCTCAGCTTATTAGTGAGAACTAAAAGGAGGATATTTGGAATCAGAAATTTAGTGGAAGGCCTGAACATTTATTTGGGCAAGATCTTATTAAAATCTGGGGTAGTATCATGGAGATCTGCAGACATCTCTGTGGGAGGGGCTCACCCTACCTTTTGTTTTGTTAATGTCTTATATTGATCAATGCGTATGTCATCCTTGTCATGAAAGGCATCTGAATCAACGAAATTCATTGCTCCTTGGAAAATTACTTTCTGGTGAAACAAATTTATGGAGCACACTAAAACATACTGAAGAAGATAATGCTTGATAACTCACACTTTTTAAACTTTCTTTATATTTGTTCAATATATATATATATAATATAATAATATTCATATTGTGCATCATGATCCCATTCATTTCCCTATACCTTCGCATCCACCCTTTGTCCCTGAACACTTCTCCAAAAAATAAATTGAGAGAAAAAAAGGAAAAATTAAAAATCTCACCATGGAAGTTGCAGCGTGACACAGTGAGTCACACAGTAAACCCCTTTGTCCATATATCTTTACTTGCAAGTCCTCATTGCAGAGTCATTGGTCTGATTCAAGGCCTCTAGTTTCTCCTACACCATGGATGCTGGGCCCTCAATAGTACTCTTTCTGGATATCCTATTGTCGTCCTGTGTTGTGGAGATCCCGCAGCTTTAGATCTGCAGGTCAGGTCCTTTCACATGCTCCAGATAGAATGGATGTTGAGGCAGGCCAAGTCATAACCCTGGTTCTGGGCAACTATAGGGTTGGTCAGCCTGCCAGTTCTCTCCTGTCCTCATTACCAATGTGGATAATTCATACTCTTTTGGGAAATATATAAAGGCACTTTCCATATGCAATTATGACACATTTCTTATAATAATTAACAGAAATTCAACTCAGAGATTTTCTTTTTTTAACTTCTTAAAGGATGTGTATAAAGCATATTTATTTCTAAAAGATAAACAGAAGTTATTTTCTTTAATAGCAAAATCTATTCAGGTTAAGGGAAATTTGAGTTAATTTTTTAGTAGAGTGATATTGCAAAAAAACAAGTAGCAGTATATATGTTTCTTAGCATTTGTTTTCCATATGAAAAAATTGCACACAGTCTATTTATAACTCCTACAAACACTAGTTAAGTGTCTTCCATAGTTTGCCACTAGGAGGTTAGAGTTTAAAGTTCTATTTAATGGGGTGCCATCACAAAAGCTTATAAGCTACATTATTATGCATCTTTATAAAGAAGCATGCAATTATATTCAACATTTTTATTTAAAAATAAGAGTTCCACGTAGATACAAATTCATCTGTGAATATTTGTGGTATTTATTAGAGTACCAAAGCTTTGTGCTGCTCACTAATGAATGAGGATGATGACCTTGAGCCTGAATCTGTTTAACACACTGTACTCTTTTCGAAGTCGTTGGGTGGGTTTTAGTCAGGACCAGGTTTTACTTTTCATCTTCAAAAATTTCAATAGGGATCCAAATAATAATGTTGTGTAATTATTTAGAGCTTCCAGCAGCTAACATGATACCCGGCCTCAACTTGTGACATACCAATAGCTCTGGTGGCTAAGTTGTATGACTCTAGTTTGCAGTTTCAGTTTGTTCCTCATTGTTATAAATTTGTCACCCTGGAATACTAGTGATCCAAGTGACAACTGACTACTTTTTTGCAAAGTTATTTAAATGGAAATAATATAATACATGTAACATTTTAAATAGTTTTGTAAACTTTATCAGGAATAAATGATGGCACACAAATGTGGTAAGTGGTTAGACACTGATCAATTTAGGCTCTGTTTAAGTGAAAATACTGTATGGTTCATTTTTCTTTTTGTTTTTGTCATTTAGACAGGGTCTTGCTATATAGGTAGGGCTGTCCTGGAATGTGCTGTGTTAGAACTGTCTGCAAACTCATAGCAGTCCACCTCCCTCACTCTTCTGAATATTAAAATTACAAGCATGAGCTACCGTGACGATCTTACATTTTTTATTTCCTTATTAAAAGAAACCTATCTTTACATATATGTGCTCACCAATTGCAGACTCTCCAAATTCCTTTGGTATCAAAATTATGTATAGGGAGTTCCTGCATATAGGAGCACTCAACTCCAGTTATCCCTAGGTATGGTCAATGTGCCAGAGAAATTCATGCAGAATGAGTGAACATTGGAAGCTTCTGCTTTCTACTTTAACTTTCTTCTCTTCTTTCTTCTAATAGGAACTTTTTACCCCTGAATGCAAGTTTAAAGAGTCTGTGTTTGAGAACTATTATGTAATCTACTCATCCATGCTGTACAGGCAGCAGGAGTCTGGCAGAGCCTGGTTTTTGGGATTAAATAAGGAAGGGCAAGTTATGAAAGGGAACAGAGTAAAGAAAACTAAAGCAGCAGCTCATTTTCTACCCAAGCCATTGGAAGGTGAGTACACCATAAACACCATGCTCTTGGAAACTGTTATATACATTATTTGTTCTTACATGGCTATGTCTGACCAGGCCACAGGAACCTTTCATAGGTTGACAGAAATGTCTGTATTGGAGGGCTGTTTGAACATGTTTCTCCTTATTGTTCTGGGCTAAGCTTTGTGGGCACCAGTACAGATAGGTCTGGGATAGAATATGAGCTCACATGTGCCAAAGCCAGGATTTTCATTTCTGGACACCAAAACTGGGGAGAAAGAGAAAAATGAAAATGTCCTCCCTCCCTCCCCCCTCTCTGTTTGTATGTGTGTGTGTGCATGAGTGTGCATGCATGTACACACAGCAGAAAACTTTTAATGCTGCAAATACTCACTGTCCCTAATGGTCTAAGTACTTCATGATTTATAGTTAATTATTTGAAAAATAAAAATAAACCATGTAATTACAAACATGTAATAAGTATATAAGAAAAACATTTTCACATAGAATTTCAAGTATTTGCCTATTTTCAAATTGTCTGGGTAAAATATCTTTTGAATTGTTATAATTCTTTAAAATGACCCTTAAAAACTCTGTAAAGTTCCATATCTCCTTTTATGCTACATAAATTATTTCTCTTGTATTAAAGGAACATATCTACTTTCAGCTCTAAATAGACATTCCTTCACATTTATTTTTATCAGATCCCAAGGCCCAAGTTACCATGCTCTGTTGATTAGAAATATATGTACTTTGTTCATTAATTATTCTGCCAGAAGGGCCAATCAATTACTATTACTTACGGTAAATTTTAAAACTGGAAAAAAAATGACTTTGATGCTATTCCAAAATTTTCTTAAGAATCAAAATGAGGAAAATCACAAAGCAAGCAAGCTTCATAGGTGCCCTAGCCTCTTGGGATAAAAGAAAATACCACCAGGTCCCTCTAGAGGCTGACATGGTGATGGTAATGAGTTCTTGTAGGTGTAGCCCAGACTATCTACAGAATTTCTCAGTTTTCTCTTAAGACTCTTCAGGCTTCGTGGTTTGAAGTTCCTCAGTATTACCTCCTACCACTGAGCTGGTCCAGCCCTTCTCCTATAGGTATGTCATGTTTGAGACAGGTAAGAAAAGGATGAGGGCCACAGAAAATATCAGAGACTTTCCTGCTGCAGTATAAACAGTATTATCACAAATAATCCTATTATTTGGTATTCCAGCCTTAAATTTAACTGTTGTGTGAGTATGGTGTATAATATGAGGAGAGAAAAATATTGTGATATCATGTTTGAAAATAATTCCTGGACAGAGGTATTCCAAACAAAACAAGAGAGTGTGCTCTTCTATTCCTTTAAAACACTACTTCTGAAACACAACATTTAACAGTGATGATTATTATAGAGATATTAATTTCCTTTACAAACCCAAATAGGTTGTATATTATATAATTAAAAATTTTAGGACAGTTATAGACATTTTCACAGGGGTATGATTATTTCTGGATATTCTAGGACAGTCAGATCTTCCACCCAAATTTACTTAAAAGATGGTATAAGTCAAAACTTTGATACTATTTGGTCCTAAGTTAACTAGTACAAGTGAGAAATTGGAGATGCTTTAAGAATGAAGACAGACTTCTTTCTTTTTCTCATTTTTTAAATTTTTAAAAATAGATTTTTAATGCAACATATTCTGATTATGGTTTTCCCTCCCCAAGGATCCTCCCAGATCCTCTTCACTTCCCTATCCACCCAAGTCCACACCCTTTCTTTCTCTCTGTCATTAGAATTGAAATTGGCATCTAAAAAAGGTAAAAGTTGATAAAATAAAAACAAATAAGACAAAATAGGAAAAAACAAATAAACAAAAAAAGAAGTCAAAGATAAGCTCAAGAAACACATATAGATGCAGAGACACACAGATTAACACAAACATAATTAACATAAAGCACAAAATAGGAAACCATAATCTATATAATATATGTATCCTATAAGGAAAGAAAACAACAAAAAGCCTAACGCCCTGACAAAGCATTATGAGACAAAGAACCTCAAAAAATGCCATTAAGTTATTTTGTGTTGTCCATCTATTGTTGAGTATGGCGATAAGCCTTAAGAGTGGTTTGTATACCTTTAGATTCCTCTGGAGAAAACTAATTTTTCATTTGTGAAGAGTTATCCTCTGGAGAGAGCTCCTGAGTTAGAGACTGGCTTCTTTTACATGATTTCTAAGTCATTTAGCTCAGTATGTATTTACCTTTGTTAAGTGTGCTAAGAAAATTCATGTGATACCTTGATGCAAATGTAAGACACCTCCACAGCACACATGGCATTGATTCTCACTCAACCCAGGGTCTCTTCTGCACCACCTATGCTTTCAAAACCCAAGCAGCATGTTGGCAAGATAGAGTCTAATTATACTGCTGGTAGCAGATGAGTTTAATTCAACTAATTTTTTCACATGTCAGATATTCTTAAATAGCCTTTCCCAAGACTCTGTAAAAGCATTTCCTAAAAAGTGGCATGAACTATGGTGCTCATGTAACAAAGCACAACTCAGACAATTCCTTGATTTTCTTTCAGACATTAGTCTCCACTGCTCTTTCTATTTTATGCCTCTGTCCTACCAACACCAATCATTTGATTTTTAAACAATGAATCAGAAAAATAGATACAAAAAGTATAAATGGCATACAGTGGCCTCCAGTTGTATAAAAGCCCTATTTATGATAGTGGAGAAGGAAATAGAAGTAATCATTCACGAAAGACTCGGGCTAAAGCAAAAGGAAGCCTTTATTACTATGCTCTGTGCAGCTTTGAAGTAGAACCCAGTATGACTGTGTGACTTTTAAACCTCTGAAGAGAAAAATAGCTTAGTGATCTCTGGTGAAACTAGAATTAGGTCAAATACTTTTCTTCCTGGAGGTGAGAGAGAGAGAGAGAGAGAGAGAGAGAGAGAGAGTATGCATGCGCATATGCGCTCATACTTGAGTTATGTGTGCTTTTCTTTATACGTTTACAAAAAGTTCATAGTTCTCATTTAAACTTTATTAGAAAGCATGTCTATGTACATATGCACACACATATTTCAGTATATAAATTAGAAAATACGTTAAATTATAGATTATAAATGACTGCCTTAAAACTGCTGTCCTCTTATCAATGGGATGGTGTTCATCCACGAAAGACAGATACGGACTGGCTGAGGTCTGTGCAGAAAGTGGTGTGCCATTCTTGCATGGTAACTAGACAACTTCTTTTTCTCTCCCTGTCTTTACATCTCTAGTTGCCATGTACCGAGAACCATCTTTGCATGATGTTGGCGAAACTGTTCCGAAAGCTGGGGTGACTCCAAGCAAAAGTACAAGTGCATCTGCAATAATGAATGGGGGAAAACCAGTCAACAAGTGCAAGACCACATAGCCAGATCCTCAGGTGTCCTGACTTACTTGTCCAGAGCACAGTGGAGTGATTTATCCTTACTAGACATTCCTGCTCCTGTGGCTGAAGAGCCCCAGCAATCAAGCTGATGCTTGTTCTATGCTGTCTCAGACCTCCTTCGTTGCAAGTGGATAAATCTCAACCTCTGGTTCCCCCCACACCAAGAAGACACCTGGACAAACCAGCTAAACTCAGACCATGGAATGCCCTACCAGATATGGAATGCCTTTTTAATATCTTTTCCGTGACTGTGACACTTCATGTGAATGACATACTTCACAAGTACACTCAATACCTTGCCTGCTGACAGCTACCCATAATCCTTTTTTGAGTCCTGTTTCAGCGAAATCCATGTGTTTAAGTTCAATTTTGTAGCACACAAATAACATTGAGTAATTTCTAGTTAGACGCTGTAAACCTGTGCTATCATGGATTTCTCTTTTTCCCATTTTTGCAGGGCTGCTTGCTCCACTGTCTGTGACATTTAGCAGGATTGTGTTCCTCTGAATCTTCAGTGTTGTAGTTGGTTTAGTTTGGAGAACAATCAGGGAATCAGGAAGCCTTCTAAACCTATTACTACAAATCATATCTACAAAGATTAAGGTTGTCTTTGGCTCACATTACCGATTAAACACACATATACGCTCTGTCCAGTAGGAGACACTGGATTCCCGAGGTGGTCATGGCCTGGGTAGAACAAGGGTCAAACACAATCCATGGGAAGCTCTCTATGATAGGTGTTTGGCATCCCCTCTAAGTTTATTCGTGTGTGTATGTGTGTGTGTGTGTGTGTGTGTGTGTTTTATACATATCACAAGCTTACTGGTAATGGTAACATTTGCCTTGCCCAGCGAGCAAGACCCACTCGGTTTTTGAGAAAGTGGGTCCAAAGAATTCTGTAGGCCTTGTAGGCCTGATTAAGGTTCATTTTTTTCATCTATTAATCCTCATTATTGGGAAAAGGAAAAATAAAAACAAATCATTACAACTTATAAGAAATATGCTACCTAAATCCATTTCTGACCCTTTCCTCCCTTTTTTAATGAAGATAACTCAATCCCCCCCACAGATTTGGGCTGCATTCCAGTTGTCCTCAGTAGAGCATGGGCAAGGCGGCTGTGTGTTCTTTCCTGCAGAAGCAATGCACACGTTAGTATAAATTAGACATTAATTTTTTTGGTTTTTAATGACAAATTTCTAAACTGGATAATAGGAAAAAAATCTTTTTTTTCACAGCTTAGCATGCTGGGTCTGGTACTGTGTGTGTCACCAGTACACATATACCTCTAACTCAGCTCTGTAGGGTCCAACAGGTTGGGTTTGAGGTAAATTGCCAAGATATCAGAATGCAGTTTGTTGAATACCCTAGATAAAACTAAGACAAATCAACACACTCCAGCATTGGGGATCTGGGCCATTTAATTTATTTGATTTTGTTTTCTTTTGCTCTTTGTAACTTCATTTTTAATTAAATTCTGTTGAACTCCAAGTTTAAGGGTACTAAGAAAGGTGGTAAATTTCTGGAGACAAGGTTTGTAGAGTCTATATAAAATGTTCAATATTGGATATAAAGAGCTTCAAAATGTTTAATATTAAACTGTTTGGAAATACATTTGTTACCTGTGTGTACACAACAAAATTCCATGTTTTTTTTTCTCAGAAAAGCTCACTGAGACCAAACTGAACCTCTTTTCTAGAAAACAATCTATGTGTGATCAATGTACTGGCCTCTTGTTCTGATTTCCATGTGGCAGAATAACCTAGCTGCCATTGGCCCCCATCTACACTGTGCTTACTGGGAAATTATTTTCTCATTGATTTCATGAATTTCCATGACAGCCCTTGCCCAACATAGAAAAAAATGGCTTGCTTAGCTGATTGAAGATTCAGTATAAATTTAACTATGCTTATTTCATTTTCATATTGGATTCCATTTTAAGAAACAACAATTAGCATAATGTTTGAGTAGACTTATTGTCAATAATGCTCAATTACAAATACAAAAAATGATTCATTTGACCACTACTGATTTGCTGTTATGCATAATTAGACAAAACCCATTAAATGATTATTTAGGGAAGACATACATACCATAATATGTGGTAAAATGTGAATAATTTTTAACTCCTTTTAGTTGGCCTTATAAACATAATTTATACCCATCCACATGTACACACCCCCCAAAACTAGCCTACCTTTCTGTTTTTGCTAACCAGCCTTACTTGAGATTTCTGTTCCGAAGACCTGGCTAGTGGTTAAAATTAAGGCAAGATTTATTTTTGTAAATGATTGAGATTCATGTTAATGTTTTCTTGTTTTGTTTTCCAAGAATTGTCAGTTGTCTATGAGAGAATGTATTACTGTAATCCTAGTGGTTTCTTCTAATATATGTTTAGGTATATTGCAGAGGGGTTCTTGTTATACCTTTGATTTAGTTAGACCATTTCCTTTGTGTCTGGTCTCACCTGTTGCATGGGAAGAGGAAAGCACCAAATGGACTGCATGTACTAGGACCCATGTAGAGGTACTGGTATGTATTTTTTGATTTACATACAGAGAGCTTGTCTGTATTGTACAATTTGTGTTTCTTACCATTTGTTGTATTCACAAATACAACATATCAAATAAAATACTCATATGAAAGCATATGGAAACCATAAATAACTTTATGTAAAAAATAGCATTGTATCATCCTAAATATAGAGAACTCTCTGTAAATAAGTTGATAAATTCAATTTTCCCCTTTACCATGCCAAAGAAAACTTTAGCTCCTTGATGATACCTCTCTTGCTAATTTTCTGAAAGAAGTTCATCATTCCTTCCCCCAGAAATTGAGTTTGCTATAATTAAGTACAATATGTCATCACTGATGTTCTGTATAGTAAATCTGATGGAACACATTTGTATTTATAGACTGTGTGTTTTATATCTCCCTGTATCCATTGTACCATGTCTCTAAAAGACCCATTCCTTCTGCATGCACATCTGGTGGGGGAGGGATAGTTCTACCACCTTGTTATGGTAGCTGATTGCTTTACCTATCCATCAACAGTGCTCATTAATATTACTCCCTTACATAACTCAAGTGTCACAATTTTTGTTTCCAAATAAGTTTGCTTCCTGAAATTTAATTTTTTTCCCAGGAAATAATTATGGAAGATACTCAAATAGTCTGTCCTGTGTAAAGTGTAAAAAGTAATTGAGTACACTTTCCTTATGTATTCTGGAGAATTTGGGATCTGTTTTAAATGTATTCTGGAGAATTTGGGATCTGTTTTAAGTGTTTGCTTGTCCTGGGTGCTTCGGGGTGAGGACTAGATCCAAAAAGGATCCCATGACTTTTACTCTAGTCTTTCTAATTATTGACTTCCCAGCAAGTAAACAGAATGTATCATACCTCACCACTTAATCATTAAACTACTAAACCATATATTTTCCCCCTAAAGTGACCAATATTAGATTTGGTACTTTAAGGAAAAAACCCAAGAAATCCTTTGTTGCTCCTTAAAGTGAATATGTATTATTTTGTTAAAATTTTTCTTCCAGATATTACATGGATAATAGATATTTAATGTCCCCTGAAAAAGGAGCATGAGATTAGAATAACAAGGTTTCAATTTAAAAGAAACAGAAAATAGTGGAAAATGATTTTCAATTTTATATCAGAAAACAGGCATATCATAGGGAAACAATTAGGCTAAATGTCCAATTATTTTCTAAAGTACAGATTTAGTCAAATATAGAATGTAAATTGTATTGTTCTGAAATAAAGGACACAGGGATTGGATAAAAAGTAACACACAAAGCTATGTGAGTATGTGGAATACTGTGTGGGTTTCAAAGTTGTGACAGTTGAGTTTGCAGATTGAGACCGTTGTACTTTTTGTTTTCCTTGTTCTTGGTTCTCATTTAGTCTAATCTTGATATCTGCTGGTGAGGCTGAGTTTGTTTATGAGCTGGTAGAGGTAAGTCATTTCTTCCCTGGTGCTGCTGGAATCCAGATGAACTTAGAATTTCTTAAAGGCAGTGGGAACAATGGTTCTCTTCATATCTTGAGGACTTTTGTTGACTTTTATAAATCCTCTGGAAGTATTCTCCACTCATGGTTTGTTAAACAAGTGTGGTGAGGATCAGAATCATCACCACTGGTGAACCTAATGCCACCTTTCAATTATCATGGGTCCCAGTGTAATTTTTGAAAATCACAAGCAAACCAAAGAGATTTGCTTATTTTCTCCTACTCATTAAAAATTTGTCCTTGCTCAGCATTTTCAATGAGGTACTTTCTATTTTGGAGTCAAAGTATAGAATCATATTAATGTAGGAGATATATTATGTCGTTGCCTGTCACCATGATTTTTTGTTTTCATTTTTTTAAACAAAAGTGTGTGTGATTTTCACACACACACACACACACACACACGTTACAGCAAACAAATTGAAGGTTTTTTAAAGTCTGTTTTCCAAGAAAAAAAACTGATTAGAGTTTAGGTTACTGTGAGACATATATTAGGTTCCTTCCATAATCTGTAATAACACACTCCAGAACATGGTAAACTACAACATACTTTCCTGTTGTCTAAATTTTTAAGACACATTTTGATCTTCATGGAATTATCATTTCTCCAATGTTAAACTCTATTCTGAGAACACTTATATGCTAATGATGTTTTAACACTTTTTCTTGTGAAGATTTAAGAAGAACACCACATACTTTTGCAGTAGAAGCTACTGATAGAAATGATAAAAAACTAGGGAGAGAATTGTAATAATTAAAAAACACACACCTGGGGTGATGAAAGGGATCTGGAGGTAATTCCAAGGGAGCAAAGTCTGGCAAACTATAACACACAGCTGTGATTAAAGTCAGTCCACAACCTGTTTTATGTATGGCTCAGGATGGATTTTTATTTATTACAATTTAAAAATATTAAACAATCAAAGAAAAATCCTACAGTGGTTTATCTAATATACACTGTTCACACCTTTAAAGAAGGCTGAGTCCTGCAGTAGGGAAATCACAAGGCCTTTGTATCATGAGGGAATGGTCATTGACTCTCATGTTTGGATATCACCAAACATATCATCAGAATTGCTACTGAATTATTGTAATTGTCTTAAAATGTATATAAAGAAGAGGAAAATATAGAGAAGAGGAAAAAGCGCAGTCATCCATACTATACCTTAACTCCTTATATTTTCTTCATTTTATAAAACTGACATTGATTGCCAGCTCAGTAGCAGAAATAAAACCTATGGCTGGGTCCCCTAATCTCAGGATAGAGGCAACAATTTTATAAATAGGTTAAATTCTCAGAACCTTATTATTACTATAAAACCAGCACCAGTAAAATTGACTCTTCAAATACTTTTCAGTATTTAATTTTTTAAGTAATACAGTGGAGGCATGTTTTCTTTACTTTTGGTGACTTGATTGATAAAGTCCAATCCATGACTCTAGAATATTTACATTATTAATATAAAATTTGCAAGTAAAATTTCATCTTAAAACAATACAGAAATGATTTTGCTATGTTATTTTAGGATTTTACAAATAATTCACATTTAGGAAAAAGGTATTTTTTTAGCTATAAATAATGGTTGCTTCAAATATGTGTATAAGTAGATCTAACTGTATATATGCAAAGGAACCCCAAATATTGTACATTTTCATAATTCAATGTGAGTTTCATACAAAGCAAAATTTCACCAAGAAAATAAACATTTTGTTCCTATCACTGAGTGAATATTTGTAATTTTGATTTAAGCTATTTCTAGATTTTGGGGTCCACTTCTGAACTTCTGAAACAGGTGTTGTTCTTTTTGACCCTGCCATTTCTTTGAAGAAAAGAAAGTCTTTTAAGAGTAATGAATGCAGTATGAGGATCCTTGTGTTTCTAACTGGACACTGTCTTCTTCAGAGGACACATTATATGAACTAATTTAAATAAAAAACAGAGTTCTTGTACATGTAACCCATGCCTAGTCTTAAAAAACATGGCCTGTTAGTTCCTGGGATCTAAAGTGGGCGTTCCAATTCATTTTTTATGTTGTGTTTGTTTTCAGTGCATAAATCGATATTGGCACAGAATATAAAAAACTTCTGTCACTATTTATTAAAATGTCAAATTGTACATTTTTCATTTCTTCCTGTAAGGCATTCTTGTGAGTATAAAGCCCTTTTGATCTGGTAAATTCCCAGCTATCATTACACGTCATATGTGTCTGTCATTATTATCCCAATATGCAAATTCAGAGTCATATGGAATCCTGGAAAAATTCTACTGATTGGTTTATGTGATAATAAATATCATCCTTATATTCTGATATAGTGTTTCAGTGGTGTCAGAATGTAGAGTCCTAAATACCATGCAATTTAGCATTTTTCTACTACGTATTGACAAACATTGGGTGTCAGAAAATACTTTGCTGTGAGGGCCTTTCTATGTTCTATAGAGTTTTCAGTATTTTCTATGGTCACTACCTCTAAAATGCCCATAGCACAAGGACTCCTACCATACCCAGTATTATAACAAAATTCTCTGTAGACATTGCCAAATGTCTTGTGGGTTGCAAAATTGTTCTCCTCAGTTGTGAAACACTGATGTTAATTATGAGAGAACAATTCTTTGTGGTATAATTTACATCAGTTTGCTGAAGTCATTTCTAATGAAGACCCATATTTCACTCAGGCAGTTAGAAATAGAAAAACACACAATAGTTTTTCCTAGTGCTGTATACACATTTTCCTCTAAATTTCTAAAATGGCCTAGAAATAAGAATCCAGTTGTCTCCCATAGAATCATTAAGGATATTCAGTGCCAAGCCAGATTTCACATGCATTTCCATTCCATCCATCCCAGCATTCACAGTTTCCACAGCTACAGATTCCATTCCCTGCAACAAAATAAACATGTGGATTAAAATGAAGATCAAAAAGCACCATTAGAATATATGACTGTAAATCATAACTGTTCATGGAAAATCCTTCTATTTATCCTCTGTAGAGTGTTTTAGAATACAATGACATTATTATGTTATTAAAAACCTGAAAGAAATACAAGTTTAAGATACTCAGTGACATCTCTTTGTTGCCATAAGCTGTTAATCAAACAGTACTCATCTTGCATCGCTCAGTTGGGCTCCCATATCATAATTCTATTTTCTGTTAGTGGGCAAACCATGTCTAACTTACAAATAAATGCAGAAAAATATAAAACCCCTTGATATATGAAGTTAGGTAGGCCAGAGAGCTTGAAAAATATTTTTGTGTAGTAAAGTGGAGAGAAAAAGTGATTGTCTAATTTAATGTCATGTCAAAATAGTTATCTTTAACATTATTAAAATGTTTGATTACAAAACTACTTTGGGTCACTGAGAAAGAATTTATTAATGGTATATTTAATCAGCTAGAATGCTATTAAGTATGAGTACATTTTATATTTAAAATAATAAGTTCAGCAGAACACATATACATGTTATTATTTAACTTGGTTCAGTGTTTTTATAGCTAATTGTTGTAACTCAATTAATTAGGTTTGTGATGGCCATCACACAGTCAAACCTTTTGTATTTCTATTACTGTCTCCCACCACACACACATATTCATATGTATACACAGCTTCCTAAAACCAGCCAGTATACCTTGTGGCATCTGAGTGCTGCTTAAAACAGTAGCCTTCCCCTGGACCATGTCTAAATAAAATGATTGTCAGAAGAATTCTATATTCGTATAACTGCCCAGATGTAAGTCTGTGGGGCAGATTACCTTGTAGAAGTTTCCAAACAATCGTATAATGTGGCTTTATCCTTTTGCATTCTTCGAGGACAAATATTAGCGAATCTTTACAGATGCTCACTTATCCTTTTAGGATTACTACGCGTGCGCATTGCTCACTGGAGTATGTGGGAGCTGCCTTCTTTGGTTATCTAAAGCAGCAGCGTGTGGTGGGTGCCATTTAGCTCTATTGTCATCTGCGGCACAACAGAATTAGCTCGGTTTAGTACCTGTGCAAATGAGACCATCGTGTTTGTCGCAGTCTCTGTCGTCACAGTCACAAAGCTCCCCTGAAATATACCACTCTTCTGCAGAACAAATACACTTTCCACAATGGCAGGAGCCTGAAATCACAACAGGTGTTATTAGCTATTGCGAGAAAACTAAAGGTTTCCATCAAGAAGAGAGTATCATGGAAACCATGACAACAGGCTTATAATAACCTATCTTCTAAAGGTAAAAGTTTATTGAACAACTGCTTTCACAGGAGAAAGCTTTACTTACTCAAATACATAAAGGTCATTCAGGAAAGCCTTCATTATAGGTCTAGACAGTTGCAATTAGCCTGGAGCAAATGTTCCTCAGTCCAGTCTGGCTGAAATGTCAATGGAACAGGATATTGCTCATCCTTAGAGATCCTCTCCACAAAAGGTATTCCAAATAGACATTTTGTTTCTTTCTTTTATAATTGAATTGCATTTCAAAGTTCCTGTTATCTAAAGGAATCCAATACTAAATTATATTAAATGAAGATTCATTTTGTAATTTAATAACTACTAAATTATTATCTCTTCATCTTAGATTTTTTGCAAGATTTTCTTGAAATAGGGATACACAAACTTCACACTGAGTGGCAAGATGAAGTACTAAAAATTCAGACACAATCCCTTATGTCTGATTGATGTCTCAGACCTGCGCTTCAGGATTTTATCTATAATCAGGAAAAGTCCTAATAAACCCAAAATGGGGTCCGATCAAATTTCCTACCCTTTAATAATTTCCTTTCTGGTTACCTCTAACCTAATTTTAAAACAACAAAAACTATTTAGTTATTGAAATATTTTGGGTAACCAAGACTCTTACTAATAGCATATTTAAAATAAAAATAAAGTTTGTGTTATTTCAAGAAGAAATTTCTCAGTCCAAATATCTTCCAAGACGGGCTTTGAAAATCATGCAAAAAGCTGCTCTTGCTATAGCTAGAAGGACAACCGCAGAATTCAAAAGGACTTTTTCCATTTCCTCATTTGGCTTTTCTTTCTGGACACAAATTCTGTTTACTAAAAGATACTGAATATTATTGTGAAGTTACTCAAGTGACCAATCACCTTGAGGAAATGTGAAATTGCAAAATCTTTTAAAAGTTAGCAAAACCCCAAACTCATTAAGTTCTGAATACAGAGAGGAGACTCGGGGGTGTTCTAAGTACTTCTCCTGAAATAGAGTGACTGACAAATGATTAACAACCTGGGAGCACAGAGAGCAGAAAACCTGGGTTTGGGGAACACTGTCATCAATATCATGAAAGAATTCAAGTTAAAATGTCCTAAGCATTAAGTACTATATGAGTTCATGATGTGGAAAAGGTATATGCACTTGAGGTGAAGGAATCTCCCACAACCAAATTTCATTTTGGCCTTTCCTCGTCAAACATCTCAAGACAAGTGATCAGTCAGAACTAGCTATAATGTGAGAGTTGTATTTATATTTATTTTCTACTTATTTGTTAAGTGAAACACAGTGTCACTTAGTCTTGACCTGTTTTACTGAGATTCTGGGTTGACTTGCAGACTATTTAGGGCAATATATGAAGATCAACCATTTTTATGAAGTGATTGACAATGTGGTAGTTTCCTAGGACCTCATCTGCTGGTCGAGTGGGAAAGACATAAGAGCCTCATAAATTCTCACCTAGGAAGAGTGTATCATCCTTTTAGAATTATTTTTTCTTAAATTTAAATAAATTAAAAATTTCTAGACATGGAAATGGAAATGTTGAACAATCAATTGTTTATTTAACAAATGGTAAATGAAATACTTCCATTGTCTATCACAGAGATACCCCCTCAAAGGAACATCATGCTTAGTGGCTTATTTCCATTAGAGAAGAAGGATTAACTATTTGAGGAATTAAGTATTTCTGTTTCTTATGTAGTATCTCTTACATCATGAAGTTATTTCTGCAATAGAAATAAATGATTTTATATACTTATGATATTAATATAATCACACCTAGGATGCCTTTTCATGTGTATTATAATTCTTACAAAGAGTTTACACTTCATCTTTGAACTTATCTCTTGCCTGGAAATAATTGTTATTACTTCTTTTGTTTCTGGAATGCTTAGATGCAAAGTATAGCAAAGTATTTTCCTGGGATGAGCACACTCAGCTAAAGTCAATGTGGTATATGTAGACTGAATATTTGACAAGCAAATTATAGCTCCAAATATAGTAGATGCCATGAAATGTTTAGAATAAAACTGGGATTTAATTCTGTGTATGCTATGGGAGTATTCTTCCTGGTCACCATAGTAATCCCAGGTGTGTTGTTTCTCTGTTGATGATTGGTAGGAAATCTTCTACTCCCTCCAAAAATAGGAACAGCATAGTATGTAGTGCTAACACAATGTATATAGTCATTAGAAACTATTATAGAACTTTATTGTAGAGAGCTCTGGCTGTTCCCATAAATAACTAATAACGGGGGTGGATTATCTATATCTAGAAAGGTGAAAGCCTGAGAAGATTCTGTTTAACAAATGTAAGCTTACTGAACACCTCAAAGTGAGCAAATGTTCAACTCAGCAGGCTAGAACCCATTCCCATTAGAGGCTCAACCCAGTTGTAGGCTGCAGTTTGCCCAGCCTGTCTGGAACTCTAGGGTGATAAATCTGCAACTACAACACCACTAACCCATTTGTTTTTATTCTCCAAAAGGACTCTTAATAATATTCCTATTTTCCTTTGTGCTTTTTGCTGGCTTCATTATTGAGAAAATTTTTCATCTATTTGTAGAACATTCTGAAGAACTAAGGAGGAGAAAGAAACAAACTTCATTTGAAGATGAGAATGGACTAGTAGAAAGGATGGGGGAATTGCCTCAGACTGCATTCTAAAACAGTTAATATCTCAATCTGAATCAGTTCACCATTTAGTCACCAATTTGAGATGACTGTCACAACAAAAACATCCATATAGTTTCATAAATGAGCAGTTCTTGCCTAAAGATGTGACTAGCAGTCACACTGGGCATGACATCTAGGACACTAGGATAAGTTTAGTCTTGAAAGTTTAACTTTTTCCCATTCTCTGTTCTGAGGATAAAGAACAGGGGTAGTTGAGAAACAGATGGATGAATGAGGGTACTCTGGACTTGCTAATGGTGTGGGTGCAGCAATATCACTGTGTCAGTTCAAGGAGATATTTAAGGGCTTGTCCCATAACAGTATCTCTGACTATTGGAGTGATTACTTGGATCTAAGGTAATGTTATTAAGACAAACATATTATTGTGCCACCATGTAACCAAATAAATAAATCCCCAAACCAACCACCACCACCACCAACAACAACAACAACAAAACCACTATAAATTTCACTATATATTCTCCAAAGGTAGCTAAACTTAGTGGCAACATGGCCACTAAGCACGTCTCTCTTGATCATTTACAAAAACAATTTCAGCCTGGGTCAAGGCCCCATTCCATCGCTGACTTTCTTTTTCATACATCAAGCCTGACAAAATGCTGCAACCCTAACCCCAGCAGGCAGTTTTCACTATTGTACTAATGACGCCATCTGTTCTGAAGGTCACAACGATGTATTTTGTTTTAAATTTTTCTATGGAGTGATTTATTGTCTTGGCTATAAATTTGTAAGAAATAAAATGCTATTTCTTCATCATCTCCTGAAGTGAAGGCTTTATTCACAGTTCTTAGCAAATGCATAGTTCAAGCCTGTCATTGGTGGGGCCAGGTGACAAAGTATCATGGCATGCAGGCACAGGCTGGTCCCTGGCTCACACCTGTCCCATAAGAAGAA
The DNA here is from genome assembly GCA_001685095.1 of Ellobius talpinus. Classification (NCBI taxonomy): domain Eukaryota; kingdom Metazoa; phylum Chordata; class Mammalia; order Rodentia; family Cricetidae; genus Ellobius; species Ellobius talpinus. Next base: position 23,295 of record LOJH01004710.1, on the reverse strand, counting down.
AAACGTGTCTGTACACTTTGGTATCACCAGAATAGGGCTTTTCCTACATGAATTTTGTAAGATTATATTAGTCAATTAGATTTATCAGAGATACAGAGTAAAAGGGTGTGAGAAAAGAAAACTTCCTTTCTCATTCACCATGTTGAAATTCCCCAGTCCCTCACATGCTGTACTTTTACTATGATTCTTGGAGGCAGGGAATTGGACACTTCTCTCCATGGAGCCCCTAACACCCTGTTATCCTCTGTAACAAAGATAAATTACAGCTGCAAGAGCTCAGCCCCAGCCCCTTTATTCTATACCCATCATGAGGCCTCCAGAAAGGAGAAGAGTTTCACCACTTGTTGCCTATCACTAATGTGAGCCATAAAACTCAGAATGGAAAGCTTTGGATAAACTTTACATTGTTCTTTAAATTTAGCCATGGCCCAGCATCCTCTAGGCTCTCAATGGTCAAAGACCTGTGACTAAACTCGCACCACCCAAAGCATTAACTGGGAAAGCATTAAGTAGGAATTGGTGTTTGGTTCGGTTTGAGGATCAATATTTAATCAAATTTTGCATTCTTTTTCTTTTTAGAAAAGATTTATTTCATTAAAAACTATGTATGTGAATGTTCAATGAGCATGAGAGCAAGGGCCATGCAGGTCAGAAAATGATGTCTAATACCCTGGATTGAGAGTTATAGGCAGTTGAGAGCCAACCAATGTGGGTATTAGGAACCAAACTCTGGTTGTCTGTAAAAGCAGCAAGTGGTCTTAACTACTAAGGCCTCTCTCCCCAGCATTACTCAACTTTTTTGTATTTTCTATATGTAAATTACCTAGCTGAAAATTCTGAATCAACCCAATTGCTTATATATTTTATGGAATAATTTTGCATAAAATTCAGTTCAGAGAGTAAATGGACTGTAACTCACTGCATTAGTGAGTATAACTTTCTGTATCCTTATGGAATTTACAACTGGACATGACTCAGCAAAAAGCTATTTGTGGTAAGTTTCTAAATATAAATATGAAAAAATTACACCTGGATTTTAATATAAATGGACTCTTCTTTTGGTAAAGCTTTTGTGAAAACTTAGGAAGCTTTCCATCTTCTACACAGACAAAAAGGATCATATCACCTAGTTCCCACACCTTCTGTTGATGCTCAGCTTTCAGGGCTAACACAAGCTGAATGCCTTTCCTCAGGCAAAGCTCATTCTGGCCAAACTGGTTGCTACTTGCTGTTCTGCAGGACCAGGTGTCTCAGCAGGGATGCAGCTCCAGCAGTGATACTCACCCTTCCCTGAGCACAACATGCCATCTGCTGACTCACACAAACTCTTGCTTTGTTCTTCTGTCATGTTACACTTCCGTGGGTGTTGGCAGAGCTTGCCAAACCATCCTTTCTCACAAACACAACGACCACAGGAGCATGTGCCACGGCCTGTGAAACAACCATAGAGGAGGATAAGAGGAAGATGCAGAAAAATTAGTTTATAGAGCATGTAAATCATAGGATCTCATCTACCATCAGACATACTTTCCTTGCACATACAGCATTCTGACACATCATTGTTTAAAACAGCGTCCCAACAAAAATCTAGCTTAGCATGACACATTTGGATGTTGTATAGGAAAAAAGCATTCGAGAAAAAAATTGAAATTATTTAAAATGGAATTGTGAGTTCTTTCTTATTTGCATTTCTATCAGCATGTTGTTTGAGTTGCTCTTCACTGTGCAAACCATTATACTCAGTTCAATTTTGAAGGCTAGTCACATCATCGCTGCTTGCAGCAATTATTAATTGCTCTCCTGTGGCTTACTAATAAAAACAAAAGATATTCCTAATGATTTTACCTTTTTACATTCCTCTTCACGAACAAGAGCAGATAAAGCATAAATACTCATGTCTTTTATTAGCGTGTAAAAAGATATGAGTATTTATGCTCTATCTAGTAAAAATTGCATGAGACTTGTGTTCTCATTTGACCTCCTGTCTTTGTTTTTTTGTTTCTGATGTTTATTCCTGTTTTTTTGAGATGTTTATCCTTTAAGATGAAACACTATGCTTGTGACAGTTATACAGGGGTATATAGTCCTCTCTACCTGTGTGTAAGCAGACACCTACTAGACTTCTGAATTTTCCAGTTTAGTTTTTTATTTCTACCAAGTGCTTTGTTTCTTTCAGTTATTTGCCTGGAAAGGATTTCTCAAGTATCATGAACAGAATATGGTGCCAGGAACCATAGCATAGGAAAGGAAAGATGATGGCTGAAATATGATCCTGCTATGTTCACAAGGACATGTATCACTGTCGTCTATACTGAGCAGTGTTTATGGATCTACAGTCACCATTCTTTCTTAAATATGTGTTCTGAGACTCATCTCTGCATATGGAAAGATTAATGGACAAGACTCTTTTGTTGAGAATTCATTATGATTAATTTAACATAACCACCTATGAATCCAGGTAGTGATTTTCCATAGCATGACAATCTCAAAGTTAATGGAAAGCAGATGAGAGACAAATTTAAAATAAATCTGAACAAAGACATCTATTCCCAAAAGTCTTTCCTCATTCATTAAATGTTGTGTCGTCATAGCCCATGAACTCAGGTGTCATCCCCATCATACAGACAAGAAGTTGAATGTTGTGGGAACTCCTTCAGACAATAGCCTTTAAGATACCAGCCCATTTTTGGTGTAGACTCATGTACTGTAAGTACAGATGAAAAGCATATGTGGCTCCTTTATTTTCTACTGGATTCGGTTCCCAGTTCCCAGCACATACAGAGGACTGCAGACTGCTACCCTTACTGTGAGTTTATCTCCTAATTAGTAAACCTTTGTTATATTCCATTGTTGCAAGTAGCTGCTTGTTCGTCCTGGCAGCCCAGAAACTGTATTAATTAAATCACTGCTTGGCCCATTAGCTCTAGCTTCTTATTGGCTAACTCTTACAGATTTATTTAACCCATTTCAATTAATCTGTATATCACCACGAGTTCGTGGCCTACCAGCAAAGTTTCAGTGTGTCTATCTCCGGCGGCAGTGGCTCCATGGTGTCCCCTGACTCCACCCTTCTCTTTCTCCCAGCGTTCAGTCTAGTCCTTCCCGCCTACCTAAGTTCTGCCCTATCAACAGGCCAAGACAGTTTTTATTTATTAACGGCAATCACAGCACACAGAGGGGACTCCTACATCACTCTATTCAGGGCTATTGTGGAACTCTTCGGTACTACGACAGATGACTCTCTAAATGCTATGCTATTATGTTTCACGTTATACTTCAAATACTGTAATCCAGTCACACAGCACCAGAACTCAGCTCTAGTTGCTCAGATTTCATGGTCCACACACCTTCCATGGCAGCACAGCATCCTTCTCTTTAGGAAAGGAACTGCCTAGTCATGTTTTCTTAACAAATGTCTTTTTAACTTGTACATCATCTGCAGTCTTGTACTTGGCTCTTTCCCCTTTCAAGTCTCATCACAACTAGTTTACTTATGCCCTCTAACAATCTACCTAGATTTTATCCTCATGCTTGCCTTAGTGATCTAATAGACAACCTCCACTGCAAAACAAGCAAATTCCAAAACTATAGAAATGACAGAGACATCTGGCTGCTTGGACAGTCACCCCAAGGTATTGTGGGATATCTTTACACTGTGAACAAGTACTGCTTTAATTGGGGTAATAAAATGTTGAATGGCCAATAGTGAGGCAGGAAGAGGTTAGGAAGGACTTCTGGGGCTCAGAGGACTCTAGGAAGAAGAAAGGCCAGTAGACTCAGAAGAGGTCAGACATGCCATGAAGAGAGGTAACCGAACCACATGGAAGAATGTAGTTTAAAATTATGGGTTAATTAAGCTATAAGAACTTGTTAGGAAAAAAAAGCCTAAGTTAAAGCCAAGAGTTCATTATTAGTAAGAAGTTTCCATGTCATTATTTGTGGGCTAGTGGTTCCTACAAGAAAGTTTATTACACATGACATCCAACATGGAAGCTCAGATATCCAAACATAGGGCCTATGAAAGCTAAAAAAAAGTTCCAGACAAAGAGTGCAAGACATGGCTTCCTGTCCCACAGTTTCTCAAGCAGGCTGATGTTTGCAGTCTACAAAGGTGTGGCTCCTGGCCACTGCCTGCATGCTTCAGCCAGCCATCAATGACATGTGCTGAGCAAAACAGCACAGCAGATGAACACATCCTTTAAAACCTGGCTCACATGGTCAGAGAAAACTGGAGACATGTAGAAAGCCAGGTCCAGATACAAAAAATCCTCTAAAAAGTTATGGTATGATTAAAGGGGTCTTAGGTGCTGAAAAATGAAAAGCAAATAGGCATAGACAGCCATGGGAAATCATTTTAAAATAATAAAGTCTTTAAAGAGAGAGTAAAGTAATATGAAAAAATAAGCCTTCTGATGATGGAAAATTTTATAACACAAGGAGTTTGGAGATGATATGGTGCTTTGCTAATTATGAATTTTTGAATGATAATGAGCAGAGAATGACAGGTGCTGAGAGACACTGGATTGTGGAAGGTACTGCTGAATTAAACCAACCTATGCACTTTAAGAATGTCTTGGCTTCAAAATGGAAGTCAGACAGTGTGCTGTGTTATGGGAGAGGTAGTGCTTTTGTTTCCACAGGAAACAAACAGCTATGGATTCCTTCTAAGTTAATTGAGATCAAATTTGACAAGGGAGACTTCCTGAGAACATTGGTAAAGACATAAGAGAAAAATTCAGGAAAGGCTACAAGACAGGTAATGTGTAAGCTGATCACTCTCCATGGAAACAGTTCTGAGTTTGATGAGTATAAATCTTGTTGGCTTCAGGATCCTCAAGACTTAATATTACATACCATTCTTTAATATGGCATGGACAGAGGTTTCGTTATACAGTCCAAATGGACTGATAAAGTTAACAGATGCCTTTTCCCTGCTCAAATATAAAAGAATGTCATCTTTAGCTGACTTGTAAACACTACACATTCTATAGTTGAGTATATATATATATAATTACCTTTAAAAGTTTGTGTATTTTCAGAGCAAAAGGAACAGACACCAATGAAATTAGGTAGCTTAGGTGACTCAGCCTCCCAGAATGCCTCTGTTACAGTTTCTTCAAAATTTGGCATTCAGAATAATTTCAAAACTGCTAGTTGAGATGGTCCAGCCTTACAGACTACTCTAGCCAAGATCTCATAGAACCTCTATACTTTCCCATCACATAGAGATTAAACAAATAATAACACAGCTAGCTCTCCCAGGACTTATTCATTATTCCAATTTTCTCAGAGAACCCCAAAGATGCCATCACCCCCAACAATAGGAAGTAGTCTAGAGATCATGATGCCCACATTCCAAAAAGGTGGGGTGGGTAGTTTCTGATCATTCAGTGGATGGTTATCTTCCTTTGCGGGAGCTTACAAGTTGCTATTGGTCATGGTCAGGGAAAAAACTAAGAAAAGGAGATTAGATTCAGGGATCTTGTTCTAAAAAGAAACAGTGGGATGTATAAATGATAAGATAAGATGGTAGATTATTGAATCTACTTTAAAACTAAAAAGCAACTATTAATCTCAAATATTTTACATTTGTATGAATTTTTTATATAGATACAAATTTAAAGGGGTATTTTTGTTAGAACATATTCTATATATGTTTCTACTCTTGTTTAAGGTATTGAACTTATGTCATTTATTTAAAAATGTAATGTATAATTAAGAAATATAGGTTAGTAGTTAGTCATCTATAATAATCAAACTTGTAGTCAGGCCATGTATGTTTTCAATGTTAAACAAAAATATATTTGAAATAAATACTATTCAAATGCTTTAGAGACCTATAAAATATGCCATTTAAGATGTTTTAATAACATAAGGCTTTTTATGACAGTGAGACATGTATGCTCTTGACAGTACCAATTTACTTCAAGAAAGGATGATGGACACTGAAGAACCTCAATACAGAGTTTGCTTTCATTGTGACAAAGTTAACCACCAGGCAAGAAATTGCTCTTTGTCTCAACTGCTGACTGAATGCTGTTCAAACTGGACAAGCAGTACACAAACAGTGACTGCCAAACTTTGCTAAGACAAGGTAGGAAAATTCTTCAAAAATTACTGCTTCTCAGAAAAGTCTGTTGGATGGATATTCTAGGCCTGTAGGTCCGAAATGGATGTCCCAGTGGTGTAGAGGAACCTTGGTATGACTATCTAAGCAGTCTGATATCTCTGTTGTTTCTACGGTTTTGAAAGTAGTTTGCTCCACACTTCCTAAACAAAGAATATTTTATGCTTCTCATGCTTTTTATGGGAATTGAAGACCAAATATTTATACAGTTTTCCTTGTTACCAAATTACAAAACAATTTACAGAAAATATGTAAAGTGTATAAGGTTGAGAGACATAAAAGCTTAAGTTGATTATCTAAGATGTTTTAAGGTCTAAAAAAGCTATTTTTAGGTTGGCAATACAAGTTGTGATAGAAATTGGGTTAGGTATAAAATTTTGTACTCAATAAGATAGGATACATAATACAGCACTTTGAATTTGTCAAATACATATGGATTGGACATTGTGAATATAACTCTTACTTGATAATTGTTCTTATTAAAGAAAATTTTGTGTTGGAGTTAAAACCTGCCACTCTTATTCAGACAAAAGAAGGAAATGTTGCAGAATATTTCTTCATACTATGTGAAGATGTGTCACTGTGTTTGGTTTAATAAAGAGCTGAATGACCAATAGCTGCACAAGAAGAAATTAGTCAGGACTACCAGGGACACAGAGGACTCTTGCAAGAGGAAAGGTGAAGACACTAGCAAACTGAGAGCATGTCAGACATGACATACTGAAAAGAGGTAACCAAGCCACATTGCAGAACATAGATTAGAATATGGGTTAAGTTATAAGAACTCCTTAGAAAAAAAGCCTAAGCTAAAGCCTAGTTTTCATAATTAATAAGAAGTCCCTGTGTCATTATTTGAAGCTGGCAGTCTGGATGACAAAGTTTACTACATCTCAATGCCTTTCTTTAGTTATGTTTACTTATATGTTTATAGTCTTTTTTAACAATTTGAATTTTTGTGTCTTTATCTGTCTTCTGTCTCTCTCTTTCTCTCTGTGTGTATGTATGTGTGTGCATACATGCATGCATGTGTGCATATGTTCCTGTGTGTGCATGCATCTGTTTGTGTGTGTGTGTGCTGTGCCTGAAGGGGTTGGAAAAATCTATGAAGTGTTGAGAACAGAATCTAGTCCCCTAGAGGACTAACAAGCACTCTTAACCAATGAACCATCTCTCTATCACCTACAACTGCACCTTACTTTTTGAGACAGGATACTCTCCCTGACCTAGAAGATTGCCGACTTGGCTAGCCTGCTGGCCTAGAAGGCACAGGGATCCTTATGTCTTTGCCTTTCAAAAAGTTGTTTATGCCATTGTCTCTGCCTTTGACACTGGATTTGGAAATCAGACTTAGGTCATCATACTTTCACTTCAAGTGCTTCACCAACAGAGCCATTTACCCAAACCAAGTCATGAGATTTCTGTTAACTATAAAGATTTCAGGACTGTTCCTCTAGGCACATAAATCCCCTGAGGCCTTATTCCTATGACTCTCTACTTGCTGTTCTGTTTCCATGGTAATTAGAACCTTCTTAATCTCACTATGAAATGTTCTTTTCAAAAGTGATCCTTTTGTATTTTCCAGTTCTTTTAAATGCACAGCTGTTCTAGATGCTCAGTTCAAAATGTTTTGAATAATTATTGAATGTCTTTAATTTTCCCCATAAAGAGAGCTGTCAAGTACTGTTAGTAGCACCTACAACATTGCATCATGAACCTTTGAGATACCTCCCCGCCAGGTTTCACATTCTTGCTCACAATACTCTAGCCCACACTTTTCATATCACAGCCATCCTACTAGTCCTATGGGATTCCCTATTGCTCAACCAGGAGGTCCTTAATAGTCATTAGATTCCTAAAAACTGGAGCTCTAAGCTACTTTTCAATCTTACTTTGTCTCTCCTCCTTTTAATATTACTGACCCTATGCATCTCATACTTGCTGGAGAAGGAGTGTCCTCCTATCATATTCAGGCCCTTCCTAGTCTAAAAATCTCAGCAAATGACTGAATACACGTCCATAAAGAATTCTATGATATCTACAAGTAGGAATCATTTACACCCCTCTGAGATTATTTTCTATTTGAGTGTGTGTGTGTATGTTACTTGGATTCAAAGCCAAGGCAAATACATATTTTTCAACATTTTATTCTACTCTGAACTACATCTTGAGACTTCCTTGGAGATTTCTTTATGATTTTGTTTCTGACTTGGCATGGAAATCTCTAGTGTCGAGGGAGGTATTCTGCAATTCATTAGGATATCACTGAGAAAAGGTCAATAGCTTCTCACAGAGAAAAATATAATATGAAATTTGTATGGAAGAAAAAGGAATCATATTTGCCATTTATTAGCTCTTTTATCACATTGTTTTATTAAGGAAAATTGGCAAGCATGCCAGACAATCATCAAATCATTGGCATTTAAATTTTGATTTGTCATTTATATGTAACTTCCCTTTAGTTAAAATCTTAATCAATTTTCAAAGTGTATTCTTAATGTGACTATAATTCAGTTATCAATTCTAGAAATGTCTGCACTGGGTATTATACTATCAATTTTGAATATAGTAGAGTAAATGAAGTATTGGCCCTGTTTTCATGGCATTTACAGTCTATTGGGGTAAACACATGTCACAGCAAAATAAACACTTGGGTTACTGGAGCTTAAGGAAGTTATTCAACAATAAGAACAGGGCAAACAAAGTATTCAGAGAAATACTTAGCAAAACCAGTTATGAGAAGGGGCCAGGAAGCTAATGTTCTAGGAATGGAGCCTAGAAATCCTTGGGACGAGAAGGAGCTGGGCACATTTCAGGCAGTGAATGCCAACTGTTTGAAGAAAAATGACTAAATGATTAATCAAACTGAAGTGAAGTTCTTAGCAAGTTTGCTGTGGGACAATGGTCTTTTATCCTGTCCCTTGTATTATTTTAATAAAACACCGATTGACCATTAGCAAGGCAGGAAGTACAGGTGGTATGACCAGGCAGGAAGTAGAGACAGAGCAATGAGAACAGGAGAATTCTTGGAAGAGGAAAGCTCAGTCTGCTGTTGTCACCCAGACAGAGAGGAAGCAAGGAGAGACTGCCTCATTGATGAAAGCCACGTGGCTAGCACAGACAAGAACGTTAGGCAATATAAGATATAAGAATTAATTGATAAGAAGCCTGAGCTAATAGATCAACCAGTTTATAATCAATGTAGACCTCTGTGTATTTCTTCGGGAGTGAAAAGCAGCGAGACTAGATGGGACAGAAAGTTCTGTCAACACAAGTTATTTATCTTTGGTAAAGAATTTGAATCTGTCCTGAGAGAAATGGGAAAATCACAGATGACATTCAGCCAGATGATGTGGCATAATTTACAACTTGTAACTCCACTTAAGTAACTTAGTGGGGTTGGGTATGTTGGGGCATGTGACTTTAGAGAATATGCTAGGCTATTGATGATCAAGTCTAAGTGGAAATGAGGGGAAAAAGTTGTTTATATTTCTGTCTTGATGGCAGAGCATGGGCCTATGGGATAAACTGTGAGACTGCAGGTAACATGTATTGAAAAAACAAAACCAGAATAAAACACACTTTATCAAATAAAGAAGTTTTAGGAGATTTAAGGAAGAGCATTTTTCCTTTGTTGAATCTCCCCAGTTTAAGGATACTGGAATACAAAGTCAGATAACTAGATAACAAGCTGCATTCTGCTTGGAGCTCAGATAACAGACTGGGACTGATGCCCAGCAAATACATTCTGAAGTTTACAATAGTACATGCCATTTTGAGTTTTAGAAGTGAATGAGTCCATCCAGGGAGAATAAGTTCCAACTAACTCTAGGTTTTAAGGGTAGGATACAAAAAGAAAAGCCAGACAAAGTAAATTTACCACAGGAAGAAAATACCATAACAACAAAAAAAGATGTCTTAGAAATAAAGCCTACTGAGCACAATGTTTCTGAAATTTGAGTTAAAAATACAAGAATAATTAGTTTCAAGCCAACTTTTCTCTGATAACCATTGTCATATCACCATTGAAGGTTATAGAGTAAAATATCCAGGGCCAACAGAACTCTGAAGAAATAACCTGTACTGAGAACAATCTTACTGCTAGTGGTAAAAAAAATCATAGAATAGAACATTATGAGATTACCTCTAGAGTTGAGTTTAATGAACTATTTCCAAGGCTCTGAAACAGCCTTTGTCCAGTTTCCTTAGTCTTTGCACAGATAATATATTTTTCATAAGCAAAACCCCATTCGACTTGTCTGACATGTTTATCTTGCCTCATTGTCTTCTTTTCCCTTATGCAAAAATACCCACTAAGAATACAATACACTTTGTTATCTAGTGCAGTACTCACCATAGAGGGTATTTACATTTAGTCAATCTAGATAATATTTTTAAAAACTAGTTTCTTAATATTGCTAGGCATAGGACAAGTAGCCACATAGGTCAGTTGATATTTAAATATTTCAGATATAAGAAACTCCTGCTAATTGTGTGAGATATGTTGAATATGTCTACTGGAGATAATGACCTTTCCCACTGCAACTAATTTTGTCAACTCTGGTAATCTGTTCCTAAAACCATTGTGACTATGCTCTAATAACCCATTTTATCTTTTATGATGAGACTTAGCACTTCACACCACACTGATATCCTTCTCCCTTTCTTAATATTAAGAGAACCCTCAATTTTTTGTTTGTTTCAGAGAGGTGGTAATCTGTCCAACTTAAAATGTACCTGATTTACAATGGCCATATGACCTGGTTCTAATAAATGAGACACAAAAGAAAATTTCTTGGTAAAGTTTCCAGGAAACTTGTTCTTCATGGAGAATGGGACACACAGGCAACATGCATCCATTCTTTTGTATCTCTTCCTCCTCTTTTCTTTTTCCTTGGAAGATGGACACATTAAAGGATGTCTAAGAGAATGAGAATAAACTTTATGCTTTGAGAACAGGACGTAGCACAAGTGTAAACAGAAAAGGTTTAGGACTTGGGTGGACTCTGACACCAACCTCCCATCCGTTTAAGGAGTGCCACCATATAGAATTAGAGGGCCAACAACTTTGTCTAAGCACTCTTCTGGCTGATTTGTGATTTTAAAATGTCACTGGTGACACTCCCCTAAATGTTGTGTTGTTCATCATAGGAAGCCTTCCTCTTTGTCAGAATAGGAAACCAACAGTTCCTGACATTGCTAAATTTGTAATTGCAGACTGTATGATTTTCTTCGAATTGCAGTCATGAGCTAGAGAAGTCCCAGAAGAAATGGGAACTGATTGTGTAATTAAGAGGTGGCTCTTCATTATCCTTCCTTGCTTCTTAAATTGGACCCCTGGGCAGTTATTCTAGGAGCAAGGGGCAATGAAAAAAAAACAATATGCAGTCCATTTTTCAATCTCACCCTGGGTACAGGGCATGCAGAAGGGAAGTCTCTGATTAAGCTTATGCTCACTAAAATAATTAAACACATGTGGACCAACATATGATATATTCTCTTTTTGAAATCTGAAAATCATACGTTGCTGAAAAATCTAAAGAACTATCAGTCAGATAAAGCATCTTTAAAGACTGACATTTTGAGAAGAAATTCATGTCAATTTTCAGTTTATATCCATTTTATTTGTTAAGAAATGGTTAGAGAAAACTCTGCGTACCCTGTATGTTGATGGAACATGACTCACACACAAGCTAATTAGATGAAGAAAGGTCCTACATCATGCTGATTTTCTTTTTTGCCATTATTATGACTCTTTTGGAGGTTTTAATTTTAGTTTAATCAAAACTGAACTGTTGAAATTTATGAAATTAGTTACATTCACCTTTGAGTACTATTGATAAATTATCCTAACCTGCCAGAATGGGTTTAATCATCTTTAGTTTTAGTGTTAAAGAGTGGATTAACAATGTTGGCTCTTGGTTTTTGCATGATTGCTGGTTAGGTAGACATATAGATGTTTGGGATTTACATATTTGTTGTATTCTCAAAACAGTACTCTCAATCAGTCTCTGCTTTTGAATTAGAAGCTGTATTCAGTTCTCTGCCTAAACCCTGAATATGCAGAGTTCTAGACTAAATTTCAAGGTGAATCCATGGATCAGCCTGGTGGTAAACTGAGCAAATGGTCCAAACTCAAAATTTTAAATTTATTCTATGAGCCCAACCTAGAATCGTGTCCATATGTTTCAAATTTAGTAGTGGCATGCCCACCACTGCCTATCTGTAACAGGAGGGATACTATCTTCCTAGTTAACTTTAACTCTCAACTTGATACGGCCTACAGTCACCTGAGAAAGGAGTCTTAATTGAGGAATTGTTTAGATCAGACTGTCCCATGGGCTTATCTGTGTGGGTTATCTTGATTGTTAATTGATGTAAGAGGCACCAGCTGTATAATCAGTGCAATTTAACATACTGGAGAATTTGGACTTTCACTAACCATATTTCCAAATATTTCAATGAGGTTTATGGATTTAAATTAGAAAAGAATTCTCCACCTAAAAGGAAACCTAAAATAAAATACAATAAAATGTCATCAGATATCATTTTAGTTGATATTTTTATCAATGAATTTCACTTTGGTTTTTGCTGAGTTCTTTAGTTAAGTGTTTCGAAGGAAAATGCTCATTTAAAAGCAATTTTTATATTTCATTATTTGTTCAAAAAATGAATCACAAAATTTTCAGGCAAGAGAAAGTACTGAAATATAACATAAAGTGAGCTTATCCAGGATCAGAAAGATGAATACTATGCTTTATTTTCTCCTTTATGCTGTTAGCTTCTAACGTTTACATAAGAGTATTTTTTGTTAAAGTGTGCATATAGTCTCAGAAACAATTAAAAAGGCATCCACAAGAGGGGGAATGTGATATTTAGAGGATAATTTTGGAAGAATAAAATGGCACATGTGCAGTGGGAAGAAAAGTGGAAGAAGGAATACTGAGGGTGAAGATGGAGCAAAAGTGACCAAAACTAGGTACATATGAAAATACTTTAAGATATTCTGTTACTTTGCATGTTGATTAAAAAATGAATCAAAAAATAAAAATTAAAGCAACCATTTCTCCATTAAGAAAGGAGTATCTAAGACAATGCATAACAAATAGAGGTGAAGTATTTTTATCATAAATAAGAGCTCCTAACAAAGTAAAGTTGAAGGAAATGTGGCTGGAAGAACACCTCAGCAGCTAAGAGCACGTATACTCTTGCAGAAGACCTAGGCTAGGCTTGGTTCACAGCATGGACGTTAAGCAGCTCATTACCACCTGCAACTATGGTTCCAAGGAATCTGATGCGTATCTGCATGCATGTATATTCTTAGGCACACTCACATATGAATAAAATACAATGAATACATATTTTAGAAGACACAAGAAAATGAAATATCTTTCCTCAAAATAACAAGTACATTTTAATCTCTACGATTTTGTTTAGCCTTCTCAAACCTAGATGCTTTCACATAAAAGACCAACATCCAAATACTACCTGTTATAAATCCAATCTAAGTCTACTCCAGAGAATTCTAGACTCCAAAAATAGATAAAGCTTTTACTTTCTCTTTAACTTATCTGTATCTCCCTGAACTTATACTTTATTTGAAGGATATTCTTTTATGCTAAGCTTGAAAATAACTTGAATTTAGGGAAAGATGATGGAGGGGAAGAAGAGAGGAATGGAGTTTGATTATTATTCATAATCACAACACTCCATGAATTATGTCCCCTGCAGAGGCATTGCACATGGAAGAAAAGTAAAATAGTTTCCTAAATAGTGTGATTTGGAAGCAGATCTGGTGACATTATTCAGAAGAATTTGAGAAGATAAGGAGTAGAGCACCAGGTAAATGGGCAGAATTGTGGTATTTCCCAACTTCTCCATTGCAGTTGACCTCATTGGAAAAACCATCTATTCAATAAGGAGACAACTGGCAAATGTAAACCTCCATCCTTCGTTGCAAAGAAACCCAGGAGTCACTGGGGCCTACACTGGCTTTCACTAATACTGTTGAATCAAGAACATTTGTAAATACTGCTTATCTTCTGGAGTTTCATTTCTCCTCAGGTACAACTAAATATTCAGATTGTTATTTCAAAGCACTCTCATTTCAAGAAAAGCACTGCAGTGCACAGATATTGGTGTTTCTATTTCAGAAAACAAGCTTCACCTCTCTAGGAGCCCAAGTCTCACACTGGGATTCCTCAAACATAGGTTTTAGGTACCTCTCAAAGCAGAACGTGCTTATTGCTAGCTTTAAAAAATCATGAGAATTTGTGACTTCCTTATGGAATTCTTGCTGTACTGTGACTTTAGTACCAAAATTGCTTCAGGTTTAAACATCTTCCCCAAGGGAATATCTCTTGTGTTTTAAGAGTAGCTGAGAAATAGGAAAAGACCCTGATTTTAAAACACTCACGGCTCATGTAATATCATCCAGACAACAATAATCAGGAAAAAAGAGAAATTAAAACAGCAGCATTTTTATTCACTAGCTTAATGAAATCACAAAGTGAAGATCAGTGCAAAATTAAGGTAGGAGGCACCGTTCCCCTTTGCAGTGGCATTTATTTTTTTAAAGATTTATTTATTTATTTATAATGTATACAATATTCTGTCTATGTATGCCTTCTGGCCAGAAGAGGGCACCAGACTCCATTACAGATGGTTGTGAGCCACCATGTGGTNTGGAAGAGCAGGCAATGCTCTTAACCACTGAGCCATCTCTCCAGCCCCTGCAGTGGCATTTAAAATGAACTATAACTGATTGTCATTAATCCTAGATTTGCATTTGCAGATCCACTTATTTCTAAATTTATTTACAGCTGTAATATCACTACTCACAGAGTGATGGGAGTATATATGTGGAATGGTAGAAAACATTGTGATTTAGATTCATTTCTGGTTAGGATAAAAAAGCCATATTTTCCTTCATTTTTAGTTTTAGTTTTCAAATCCTAAAGAACTATTTCTTATCTGGACACTTCAATGCTACATTTTGTTCTTGTTTTTGTTCTCATTTTGATGTTTCAAAAGAGCGTCTGGAAGTGTATTGAATAGCTTTCTTGTTTTCCTGAATACAAGAAGGCCATGATATGTCTTAAATAAAAATATACATGTTAAGTAAGGTTTGATGAGACATGATAAGGACTTAAGTTTATATTAGTTACTCAGTTATATTCAAATGAAGTATGTTTGAACAAAATTTTAAAAAATTATACATTGAGCCATCATTGAAAATATTGTGACCAGAGGCAAAAATCTAATACTGCATTTCTATTGGGTCTGATGACTGCATTTGTTAATTCAGTGTTCAACATGATCACATTACTGTCACAAATACAAAGGACTGACTATACATTGGCCTCTATTGTTGGGAAATATTATTAGGTAGAACACCATGGATGACTAGTAAGCTATATGTAGTGTTTCTGGCTCTTTATTCTTACTTATAATATGATCAGGCCATTGTGAGATGATATCTCCATGTAGGAACTGTCCCGAACTGAGCAATAAAATTCAGCGGTATGTATACAGATGTAGGATACACTTGCCCTGGAGAATCGGGCTCCAAATTGTGAGCCAGCTGGCTCACAGGTGAGAGAGGAGGAGACAAAGTGAAGCAGGTGTTGTTACCTACTTAAACCACATTTGAGTTTCTCAAGACACTTAAACATCAAAGTTTAGCAATAAACTTCATTTTAGTAATTAAAAACATAATACTTTCAAGATGAACTTCTAAGACTTCTTTTATTCACAAGTCTGATGAATGCTCAGAGATCATTGTATCAATACAATGCTTGTAATAAAGATCAAAACAGGAAATTAGATAAGTATGCAATTTCTTAGTCAATAAAATTCTAGAACACAGACTAAGAATCAAATCAAATGCTAATGACTAAATATGCTCTAGCTAACTGCTTATGGTATCTCTAGCACTGGCAGCAAGTACCTCCTGGTGTATTCAGCCCCCAGCAAACTCCTAACCAAACATGAAAATGCATGAAAAATATAATCTTCTGATCACTAAATTCCTTGGTGTCTTAGTAACTGTTCTATTGTTTTAAAGAAACAACATGACCAAGGAACACAAATGAAAAGAAAACATTTAATTGGGGGCTTGCTTACAGTTTCAGAGGCTTAACCCATTTCCATCATGACATGAAGCATGGTGGCAGGAAGGCAGGCAAACATGGGACTGAAATCTTACATTTTGATCCATAGGGAGCAGGCAAGGTGAGTGACCCTGGGTCTAGCCTCAAAGCCTACTTTCCAACTACCCCTCCAAGAAGGCCATACTTCCCCTGAAAAGTCCAGACCTCCTTTCTAAATAGGGGTCTTTCCAACTGGGGACTAAACATGTAGATTTATGAGCCTATGAGGACCATCTTTATTCAAACCACCACATTTGGCATTACCTACACGGAGTAGAGAAAAAGACAAGAAATCTAAGTGAGTATAAGGGGCTCAAGGGTTAAATGCCAATTGTAGCAGGATAGGGGATAGGGCAGATTAATATAGATGTATATGTACTGATATATCACACACACACAGACACAGAGAGAGAGTCCACACACACACACATATATATCACACACACACATATCACACACACACATATATATATATATCACACATATATATCACACACATATATATCACACACACATATATATATATATCACATATATCACACACACATATATATCACACACACACATATATATATATATATCACACACTTATATATCACACACACATATATATCACACACATATATATCACACACTTATATGGAGAGAGAGAGAGAGAGAGTCTATTCTATCGTTAAGCACTGTACAAGAAATGGCATACGGAATGGTTAGCAAATCTAGAGAGTCTTCAAAGAATAAAAACATGCTGAGCTATCCTTTGCAGTCCTCAAAGAAACCTTGACTGACATAAGAGTTGAGTTCTTTTAAAGCATATTATTGTAGCTCTAACAGGCTTTTACTGATATTCGTTCATCTTTATTGTTTTTGTTGAGTTCCACGACCTGAAGGTTTCTGTCAGCCATGGGAGCTGATCACACACCTGTGAGTCATGCTGATGTAGCAGGGAAATAAGTGCCTAGAAGTGGGAGTAAGGGAATGATTAATGGATATTTGAGAATTTCATTCTGCATGATTTTAGAACTTTGTCTCTTGTACTGGAATAAAGTTCTAGTTGGACCTACATATATTTCTAATCACAAAGTTTTTTTATTGGCAAATGCCCTTTCTTTCCTAATACATCTTCCAGTTCTCATTACCCTTTTCTAACAAACAACAACCTAATCTATGTCTCAGAACATGATTCCCGTAGGTCTCTTACAGGAAGTTTTAAGCTCTGATACAACTCCATTTCTCTTTGCACATTGAAGGATTGATGCTCAGGTGTACACATGGGCATTTTACTAATTTGGATCATCGAAGTATATTCTCTCAGGGGCAGAGCCAGCTTTGTGTAGATGGACAATACAGAAGGGTGTTCACATGTAATCCTAAGAACTTTTCAAGCAAAAACCTTCCATAGGATGACTCATGTGACAGGTAAACAATCTGTTTTCATTTGGAGGGGGTGGTTTGAGACAGGGTTTCTCTGTAGCTTTGGTACCTGTCCTGGAACTAGCTCTTATGGACCAGGCTGTCCTTGAGCTCACAGAGGTCTGCCTGCCTCTGTCTCCTGAGTGCTGGGATTAAAGGTGTGCACCACCACCGCCCAGCTTCTGTTTCCATTTTTGATAATAATGTTCATGGAGGAAAAATACACAATTTAATGTGCATAGAGATTTAATAGGTTTATACCAAATCATACACTTCAAATAAGTCAGCCAATTACACTAGGCAAGAAGGCTCATGTTAGGTAAACATTGGGTGCCAAAGAGAAAAGAAAAATAAACAATACCAGGTCATTAAGATCCCACCCTGAAGGCACTGTCCCTAAATGAGCAACAAGACTATGGTAATACAAATAGAAAGGTACATACAGGACTTTCCACATACCTGCTAAGCTTCATAAATCTATATAATCTATACCTATATCGATACCTATATCTATCTCTCTCTATATATGTATATATAAATATATATAGCTATCAGAATTAAGTGGTAACACAGTAATAATAATAATCTTAGATAATGCAAATATTCATTAACTAATATTAAGCTAACCTAAAGCAATATGGCAATATGGAAACAACCTGATGCCACTCTGGAGCTCCACGGTGTAAGGAAATATCTGTGAAATGCGTGTGAAAGCTCAAGTCCTGATCTGTCACTTGTGAGTTATCGGGTACTAACCATCAACCTCTCTCCATTTCCCAACATTAAAATGAAGAAAGCAGAAATTCAATAATAATAAATAACAACACAAGAAACCACCAGAAACACTGGCTACTTCAAAGAGCATTGCCCTATGGTTCAAATTGTGACTCTGAGTATACTACAGAGCAAGGTACACAGGAAGGTAAATATAAACTTAGATAGACTGATAAAGTGATAAGACAGCTGACAGAAAATGGTCAAAAGATACAAGCAGTATCAGTCTTGTTAATATAAAGTATTCCAAGACTGAGAGAACGAGAATAATTCAGTTACATACTCCCTCTTCTGGATGATGTTCATGTCAGCGTTCCATCTCTTAAATGTTCGTCTTCTCGTTTTCCTCTGGGGACTACTCTTGCTTTGCCCTATTCTTTATGTGGATAATTGATGGTTTGGGATCCAAAAGCAAGGGACAAAAGCTGTGTTTCTTTCACTTGTAATTCTATAATTCAACTTGGACTTTAATCTTACAGTTTCTTCCCCAAGTTTCTGTGTGAAACTGATTTCCTCCATCAGCGTTTCTGAGTGAAATCGTGATAGAATGTCAGCAGACATAGAAACGTTTTATTTGATATCAACTACCATAGAAATTGATTCAGATTAGACAGTCTTTTCACATATACCCAAGTCAAGAGTTCTTGCTTATAAAAGTAATAAATAAAGCTTTAAAGTGTAATGGCATCTTCCTTAACTTCTTTGAACAGCAATTTTAAATGGGGGTAAGCAATGAAAAAGGCAGACAAAACGATCTGTCTGCAGATGATGTAAGGCTGACAGATTGGTCATTACCTCCACAGACCACACCCTCCAGGTCTTCACAGCGCCGGTCATCACACTCACAGGTCTTGCCGTACACCCTGCTGTCCCCTGGAGGGTAACAAGTGCATCTGCCACACTCGCATTTGCCTACAAGGTATCCAAAAAGAGCAGGCTTAGGAGAGTCAGTCTCAGAAGGGCCTTCAGAGAAACAAGCATGTTCATAACTCAAATCTCCTGAAGTATCCAGCGCATGCTTTTTCCACCTTCTCTACAACGTGATAAAGGTCAGACACAAATGCTAAGAAACAGGGGGGTGGAAAGGAGATTGGCTGACACAGAAGTTTGCCAGGCTTTTTAGGCTACTTTTGTTTCAATTAACCCTGAGGGAGAAGTCCATGATGAAACTATTTAATACTTACTTTAGCTTGAATGTACTTCAAATTAAAATTATTAAAAATGATTACAATAAAGCATCTTATATGCATAAAATATTCATATATGATCAGTATATATTTCACTTAATTTAACCATAATTTGACTATTTTAAAGTTCTTTTAATTGGATGTAGAGCTTCACATGAGAAAAAATAATCACAGGAATATTTCTGTTTGATAACTTAGTGATTATTTGTGGGCAAATCCCTAGCTCGTAGAATTCTTTTACTATGGAAAAAATGTCAAAACCCATGACCTCCTAAGTTGTATTATATTTAGCCTAAAATCTCAAAGCACAAACATTTTAGAGAATGAGTTTGGTTCACACTTAAGGAAGACATCAGCTAGTGAGATGACACTGTGCCATCATTATTTTCTCAGTTGTATCTAGATGCCAAACACTGATTCCTTGCCTTGTCCCATTTTTTATAGTACCACACATTGACTAGTATATTATACCCATTTGACAAGACAAGAAATTGAGATATCATTGAGGTTAAGTAGTTGTTCATGGTGAATAAATTTAAAGATTATATTCAAAATTCATAACCATTATCATTAACTTTAAATCTTATTTACCTATCTATTAATTTATATTATATCTTAATATAGTATCATGAGACCACACAGGAAGAAATTTCCTTTTGTCTGAGAAATCAGACCAGTTTGCCAGAAATTCATCTGGGTGACAGTGCTTCAAGACATCTGTTACTCCCAGTTATTAGCCTAACCATTATAATTACACACCCACTGACGTGATCCCATGATGCTTCAGGGCTGGCTCTGCAATGCACTTGTATCTTGTTAAAGAAATTTGGAATTGGTGATGATGGAGGGAAAGAAATATAGTATTTAGAGTCACACAGTCTCAGAGCTGAAATTACAGATGATCTAATGCAGTGATTCAGTCTTTCTGGCAGGAGTGATGGGATGAGTGTTCCCTTCGAATACTGTGAATAATGAGATACTTTCAAATCAGTGTTTTTTTTCTGGCTTCAGAACAACTGCTCTTTCTACTTGAGAATAGCACCGACTTCAGCAACAGAATAGGGTCTCGTCTTGAATGACAGTCCTTCTTTGCCCTTGGTGGCCAGAATGGAGACACAGAAATCTTCTTACTAGAGTTCTGGTTCTCAATGATGAAAGAAAGGTACAGGCTTCTCGAAGAAACAGAGCTTAGCACAGCAGGCAGCACCAGCAACTTGTATCGTGGCTGTTATTGCCTTCCCAGGCTGCTGCAGAGACTAATGAACCAAGTAAATTCTAACCTGAACTCTTTATAAAATGTCTTTTATCCCATGAATAAAACACACAGTCAATGGTGGCTGTACAATGAAGACACTGATATCACTAGTGTATCTTACTTTTTCCTTCTTTTGTACTTTCTGCTGTCTCGTCGGTAGAATCCCACCAAAGTGAGAAATCAGTAGAAATCTAAACTCTCTCTAAAACCATCTTCCCACTTGTATGTGGTTCCATGATAGGATTGCTCCTCGTTTCTCGTCTATCATCACTTCACTACTAAGGCACTGAGTAGAATTTCATACTAGATAATGATGCCTAAATTCTACCAAAACAGTGAGATCTTCACAATCCAAAATATCCTTGAGGTTTTGAACCTGTTGGGAGTTAGTAAAGGTCTCAGCTACTGAACTAAAAAGACAATGATATTTCAATTTATTATCTTAAGTTAAAAAGGTTCAATTTAATCTACTTTTATTTAAGAAATTATATAATTTTATAGATTATTCTAAATGTTTGAGGATATGAATGTGGTTTCATAAACTACCATAAAAGGAGAATCATGGCATATATGTCTAATGTTAATATGTGCCATTTTGTGATATATTGTCAATAAAAATCACTATAATTTATTGATTTAAATAAATGAAAACCAGTACTTTGTTTATAAGGCAATTCAGAAAGAGGAAAACCTATGTGATAAGACATTAATTCTGTCAATATGACCAGTATTATCCAATAAAAACTTATCTAAGGTATATTCTATTTTAAACTACATACTCTTATTAAATGTAGATAACACAGATAGTTAAAGCAAAAAGCAAGTACAATGATACTTTCTATATTAGACAGTAATCCCAACTATGCAGCATTTTAAGGATTATGCAAATAAATATGTAAGGAATAATAATAAAGGAAGGAGGATAACAAAGAGATCAGATAAAAATATATTTTACACATTTCACGTATGACCCATAAACCCCAGAAATACTTTAACTCAGGGCACTGACAAAATGGATCCAGAAAAAAAATCATTGAGTGAGGTAACCCAGACCCAGAAATACAAATATAATATGTACTCACTCATAAGTGGATTTTAGACACAAAGCAAAGAAAAACAGCCTACAGTCCACAAATCACAATCCCAGAGAACCTAGACAATAAAGAGGACCCTAAGAGAGACATACATGGATCTAGTCTACATGGGAAGTAGAAAAATAAAAGATCTCCTGAGTAAATTGGAAGTGTGAGGGTCACGGGGAGGATAGGAGGAGAGAGGAGAGGAAGGAAGGTGAGTGGAGAAAAATGTATATCTCAATAAAAAACATAAAAATGCACAGCTCAGAGGTATATGTATAACTAATCATTTAACAGATTAAAATATATCTCATTTAAATTAAATCTTGTATTTTTGCTTTTCCTATATCATCAAGATGAAAAACGTTTCAAAAATAGACATATGTTTATCTTAGACCACATTTTTCATAAGAACTAAATAAAATGTAACGACCTTAGGCCATCGTTGGATCTTTGTAGGAAAAACATACATAGCATCCATAATACCAGAACAACAGCATGAAACAAAAGTCAAATGTGCTCTAATACATTAACAAATATTTATTGATATTTTGTTTTATGTAAAGTTCCTGATTAAATATGGAAGTGTCTTGCCAAACAAAAGAGCCATATCAGCCAGGAAGTGTTGGCACATGCCTTTAATCCCAGCACTTGGGAGACAGAGGTAGACAGAATAATTGAGTTTGAGGCTTTGGTCTACAGCAAGGCCCAGAACATTTGGGGCTACACAGAGAAACCATGACTCAAAAACAAAATAAAACAATAAACAAAAATAAGAGACAGCTATGACTATATTTTTTGCTTTTGTTAAAGTGGCTGTTTCATTTCACTAAACACTGACTACAGATAAGATAGTTAAAGGATGATTGTATTACCAAATATTAAATAATTTTTAATTATTTTTTCTAACTCCAAAATGTCAAATATTATAAAACTAATATGACTAGAATTAGTATATGGAAAGTTAAATGTTTTCAATAATTGTTTTATTAAATACAGAGAGAGTTGAATTTTCCTAGGGTATTCTTTCTCTTTAAGTCAACAATCTCAAAAATCTTAAACGTATTCATTAATAAGGAAAACAAAATTTCACATTCATATGAAATTTTCTGACCATTTTAGAGTGACAGCAATATATTTTTTCAAAAGTTCTGTTCTGTGCTTACCAAAGAATTAGCATTTGCTTATTAGTTTGTACCCATTCCTAACCTTGTCTATATAGATACATACACACTCTTCCAAAGCAAATGTACTGACTTAAAATATAGGACCGCGAGGGGTGCGCCCACCCACTGAGACGATGGGGCTGATCTAATGG
>LOJH01004709.1:8763-35719 GCA_001685095.1 Ellobius talpinus | reverse complement strand
AGAGCTAGTTCCAGGACAGGCACCAAAGCTACACAGAGAACCCCTGTCTCAAAATAAAAATAAAAAATATATTAAAAAAAATAAAGTTTGTCAATAAACAAAACAAATTGAAAAGCAAATCCAAATGTCTCTAAGAACTTTGTAGTAATTGTAACATTAAGAGATGAATTATGCTAGCTGTGGTGGTACATGCTTTTAATACCAGCACTCAGGAGGCTAGCCTGGTCTATATAGTGAGTTTCAAGCCAAATGGAGTAAGTACATTGGGAGACCTTGTCTCAAAAAAGGGGTGGGAGAATTGTAGGAATAATATGGTTGGAAGTTAGTTCTAGCTTGACATGGATGTATGCACTACAGTCCAGATATTCGGAAGGATGCCCTGGAAGCATCATCCCCATAGCCCAGGGATCCCAGGAATACAGAGAGACTTGTCTCTAAAAGAAAGACACGAAAACAGAAAAGTCCGCACTATCAAAGACAAAGGGCTAAGATTTTTAACATATAAATATATATCTCTTTAAAAAATATTCAATATCCATTTGAATAGCATTATATTTCATTGTGTTCAACTGTCCAAAATATTTAGTTACATATATGTACATATGTAGTCATTCATTTGATCCTTGCAGCAATTTGATAACATGCAGTTATGAGCAAGAAATGTATTTTTAATAGACATGCAGACAGTCCAAAAAATGAAGAAGTATTCCATTTAGCTATTAATCAAATAAATGTAAATTATGCTAAAAAAAAACTAGCTGTCATTTTCTACGTCACACTGACAGTGGCTAAAAACAATGGTAATGTGTTGGTAGAGATGAGATAAAGTGATCTCACATCCTAGGATTAAGAATGAACTGACTGAGGGCTTTTTGGCAATATGTGCCAAACACCTTTAAAGATCAGCCCACAGTGCAACTCTGAGAATTTAAACTGGAGAAACAGCTGCAGATATGTGCAGAAACTGAACTCTAGTAGGGCTTAAGAGGTTGCTAGTGTTACTAGAGAAAACTGGAGGCAACCATAACTATAGATATCAGCCAATCTGTGCAATGTCCATAATAGGACAGTAGGAAATCATGAAAAGCAATCAAGTAGAGTAGGTGAGAAGGCTCAGCTGGGAAAGGCATTTGCCACTGAACCTGAGGACGTGAGTTCAGACCCAGAACCTACAGGTAGAAGGAGGGAACCAGTTCCTGTAGGTTGTCCTCTGACCTCCACACACGTGTGCGTGCGCACACACACACACACACACACACACACACACACACACACACACAAATAAGACAATGTTTTTCTCAAGGTATAATTTTATTTAATAAAAGGGAAATTATGTTAATGAACATGTAGCATCATGGAAATGATAGATTGCTAAAGCAAGAAAACAAAACATTTGCTACTCTTTGATCCCATTATTATTTGAAAAGTAAATATATACAGTACATAGATGATAGATAAATGTAAATTATTGATAAATAGTTGATGAATAGACAGAGGATCGATCGGTGGATTTGATAGGCAGACAAGCAGGTAAGGCATTTTACTAATGAAGACGGTTAGACTAGGCGGTTAGACTAGGACAAAGGAAGCAGGCTCTTTTCCTCGACTATCTATGTCTTCTATGAACTTCTCAGATGCAGTACCTGCTACTTTTAAACAGATGATGCAGTCATTTTAAAAAGAAAATATTGGTGAAGAAGAGTATTTAGTAATATGAGGAGAAATGCTAATGAGATGCTGATGTTCAAAAAGTAGCTCTCGCCTAGGGGCCATATGTGCTGATGCCAACATTCTGTTCCTTGGACATGGTAGTGGGCTTGTGGATACATTCTTATTCACAAAAAATAAACTAGAAAATAATGTAACTAAATGGAACCGTGGCTTGGCTGGTTATAGAATAGTGCCAATGCATTGATGTGGATTTATGATAAAGCCATATGAAATTTATAAGATAGATTTTGCAAGGAGAAGAAATAAAGCATGGTAACCTTAACATCTCTGGGTAGTTAAGGTAAGATTCCAAAACCGTTTTCATTTTTACCATATTTTATAATGCCTTCAGAGTAACTACATATAATGCTTTTAATTTTTTCAAATTGAAGAAATTTACAAAATAGCATATTTAATAGTATTTCATTTTCTTCTAGAAACAGAAACACCTAGATAAAAAATTGTCTAAAATATATTCTAGTAAACACTTTGCACTGTTTCTCAGCATCACCCTAGGAGTTTACTCATTTTTAGCTTTCTTTTTATATTTTCTGATTTTCTCCAATAACCATGGGGTGTTTTAGTAGAAAAAAAATCAATGGAAAATATTGTATTTTATCCTTTTCTTCAAATCCATTTTATCAACTAACTTCTTTAAAAGTCCATAATTATGTTTATTGACAAAAATCAAATAATATACTTATTACCAAAATAATACCAACAAAATGACAGTTCCTCGAAGCACAGCAAATCTCAGAAATGGTGGGTGTATTCTATTGGGGAACGAGCTCCACGGCAACAACGTGTGTGTACAAGTGTCATAGTGAAGCACACTAGCTTGTATGGATATGAGAAGCATAGAAAAGAAAAAGAAACTTTCAAAAAAATGCATTTAAATTGTGGCACACCTGCTTACCACAACAAGCTGTGAGTGAGGCCTAAAGTCATTCAGGTCAAACCCCATGACCCACGTCAACTGCCTGCAGCAAGGCAGAAGGACGAGTAAGACTGTGGCAGGAGGTGCAAGAGCAGGGGGCTGACAAAAGGTCCCTGGTACACGGAGACAAAAAGCAAACCAACGACAGAGTCAGTTATTTGGGAAGGAGGGCTTGCTTTTGAAAAGTCCTAGCCTGGCCCCTAAGCATGCCTTCCTTAACACCAGGTAGGTAGGTCCTCTGGGTCTTAGATCCTTGACTTGAAACAGGGAGTAACCTGTTACAGGGTTCAGCTTTTAAATTACTGCACCAATTTGCACAAATACGAAACTTTTTATATGGCAAGGGTACTTTAGACCTTGGAGTGTCATTGAAAGTAATGTTAATTTAATCAACCATACACGAAGATGTCCATGATGCCAAAAAAACACAAAAGACTTTTTGAAAGAAATGAAGAAAGAAAACAGCTTCTGCCCTGGGCCATCAGGACTTCTACAGGGAGCAAAGGTTCAGCAATGGCAACTTTCTCCTACTTCAGAACGCCTGTTTTTCTCTTCTGGCTGCCAGCCCCAAGCTTAACTAATCACCCTAAAACACTTCTCCACGTGGAGAAATTGATATGGCATCAACAAATTCTTTATCAACATCAACACTTTGTAACACTGTCAAAATTAAAAGTGCTGTAATCTATAAATGGCCCAGCCTGTTCTGTTAAAACTTTATCCCAGCTGGCCACGATGCTTCAAATTTTGTTCAAAAAGTATTTTCTTCACCACTGCCTCATTTTTAGTCATATATTTTTCTTCCATTTCTAGAAAGTTTGCTTGCTCTTATAATTCCACAATATATTCATAAACACTCTTTGTGGACATATGTATCTTGCAGTGAGTTCACTTTTCTCACTAAGAGAGAAAGCATTCAAAACCCTTTTATTTTTCAGTTTAAATTTCCACTCCTCTGAATCCAATATTGCTTTCCATCCCCTTAAAATTTCACTTTCTCTCCACCCCTCCCCCAGTCCAAACAGACGCCCACACAGGTGCACACAAGGCACACTCACAGGCATATATACACTGTGTCAAACTCCTGGAAATAAATGTTTAAACATCACCCAAAGGTGACGGCAAGATTGAATACTAGTTCATGGGGGGGGGTAGTTTGTTAAGGTCCTAAAACAGTATTATACATGTTCTTGAGAGTCTGGTAACTTTTCCTCTGAGTCAAAGTTATTAGTAGAAAATGATAAATCATTATAATAATAAGCCACTCTCACAATTAACTGGTATAACAGAGAAGCAACAGACCCGAGAAACAAAAGTCTTTGTCTATCAAAACATTGGAGTTTTACTCTGCTAATTGCAGGTGTCCTGGATACCTCAGGCTGCTCCTCTCCAAGCCACATCATCGAAACATGCAGACAGCATCTCTGTCAAACAGTCACATCAGTTCATTAACAGCAGCATCCCAGGCACCTGCACATACAAGACAGTCTAAATGTTGAATCAAATACCTCTCTTTCAGGAATGAACTTCTTTCCTTCTTCCTCTGGTGACCACGGTGTCCTCATTGGAAACCTCAATTGCTGTCATTATTTCTATTTAAAATTACTGTCCGCCTCCACACCCTTCCACGAAGGAAACATAGTTTTTATCTTTGTTTTGCACATGCACACCACAGAGAAGGGAGTAGCTCAGGGCTATTTGCCACTTTCTTCCAATAGTAAAGTAGCAGATGAACAAGGGATGCTGGTTCCATACTCAAGTTGGCTGCTGAACAGAACTACACTGTTACCCAGCTTGCCCAAAGGAAACTTGCACTTTCAAATAGCACAGGAAATGCTCACATCGTGTGAGATATTATCCCAAGAGGAAGAGACGACCTTATGACCCTTCACCTGTAACTTGGGTCCACTCCAAACAAAACCTTGCAACTTTAGAATGTTCTGTGTCTAGGTCCAAGAAATAGACCCAAAAGGCAATTACAGAGTTCACTGTGCAGTCAATCTCAACTTTAGGATAGACTTTAAGAAAAGAAAAACAGGAATAATGAGATATGGTGTTAGTTATTTGTGAGATAAAACTGAAATACATTGATCAGTGAAGGCTTCTGCTTTTCAGAGACTGTTAACCGTTTTCACAAACATTGAGTTTTAAAAAATAGGTTTAAAATTCAAATTAGAAAAGAGAAGAAAAAAGGAAAAAAGAAAAAACAAACAGAAAAAAACTAAAATTCAAATTAGAACCATAATAGCTAACATGTGTAACTCAATTAATATACAAGCTTTATGCTACTTATTTCTACATATATTAACTTATTTGGTTCTAAAAACAAATCATGTAGGAGTAGGTCCTATGAGCAGGTATATTGCTACTTTCCCTATTATTCATTCATCAGAGAAACCAGATACATACATGAACTTGCCTGGATATACCATTCACAGTGAGCTAGGATTTGAACCTGGAAAGATGAACTTTAAAGACTATGCTCTGAAACCCTGTCTCATTTAGATGCATACAAAGAGGTTAACATCTGCATCCCTGAGAATCATGGTTGTTAGGATCATTGCCATGCTATTAGAGGTTACCTGCTTCTTCCTAAATCATGAACCATATGCCCCGGTATAAGAAACATAGCAAAGGATGTACTCAGGATTCTGCATTTCCGAAAGAGCTTCGGGCCACAGGAGAAGATTGCCCCTTCTGGCTGAGGGCTTTGAAGGTCCTTTCAGCATGTTTGTCCTGAATACCAGGCTTCTTAGACCCTTCCACAGTGTACCAGCAGTAGATGTAGGGATGGCGAGAATCAGAATGGATTCAGATCCCACAGATATGCCCCAAGGTCCTGCGTTAGAGCTTCTTAAAGGAGAGTTTCAGTTCAGAATCTACCTACTCTACTTAAATGGCACTGAATTCATTCTAACTACTTAAGAACCACACCTGGGTTCAAATTCTGCTTCTAATATTTACCATTAATACAGTTAGGTTACTCAATTTCTCTGACTCTATGAATTTTTATCTGTATGAATATAACTTGCTGGACTGTTTCAGGAATAAGCCCAATGGGCAGACAGATATAAGGTTCTGTCTGGCATATGCTGAGTGCTCAATTAGGTCTTCAGTATTCAAATTAAAAAGAAGTAACTGTTTAAGAACTGGGAAAATAGGGCTGCAGAGATGGCTGAGGAGTTAAGAGCACTTGCTGTTTTTCCAGAAGACCACAGTTCAGTTCTCAGTGTACATGTCAGGTGGCCCACAACTGTCCATAAAGTCAGCTCTGAGGACCAGGGAATCTGATGCCTCTGGCCTCTGAAGGTACCTGCATTCACATACACTTGTCCACATGCAAACATATACATATAATTAAGAATAATAAAAATAAATGTTCTTAATTTTTGAAAAATAAATGGTAAAATTCCTGTGCAAGCACCTATGTCATATTTGGCAACAGAAGAAGCTCATTTAAAGGCTATTTTTCCCTGCTTTTATCTAATTTGTCAGTTCACAGCCAAATGTAAGTAGCAGCTTAAAGTATATAAGAAAACTGATCTTGCTAAAGGCCAAAATAATAACTGAAGAGAAATAACAACCTTGAGTCTGGAAACAAAGGTGAAGACAGGAAACCCAATTACAGATACAGAAGTTCAAAAGACACAGAGTTGTACAGAGGCAAGAGGTCAGCAGAGCCTCCTCAGCTCAGGGGAAAGATCAGGATTAGATGTTCATGGTGACTGCTCTGAGCCATCATGACAAACTAGCAAGAAATGAAACTGAAAAACCAGAAGATAAAACTATTCTATGACGTCAGCTACACACACATCACACCAGAACAGGAACAGGGCTGCTCACACAAATGTTATGTACTGCCGTTATTGTGATTGTAAATGCACACCCATGTATGTACCACAGTGTACTCCTGAATAAACCTTAAGGAGCTGATTTTCTCTTCCCACTATGGGTTCTAGGATTCAAACTCAAGTACACAGGCTTGTGTAACGAGAGCTCTTACCAGCTGAGCCATCTCACCCAGCCAGGAGCTGTATTTAATACTGGAGTTGTAGATCATTGCAATTAACTTTCTGTGTTTGCCACTTGAAAAATCAGCATGCATAGTTAAACGGTAAAAATATAGAGCTGATTCTTAAAAAGGAAGCCTAGAACTCAAGGAGCACATGCACATATGACAGGGAGTACTCACTGCCTGTTAGAATCCCTTCTCACATAACCTGTGCTGTCCCTAGAAGAACAAAGGTTAACCAAAGTGTAACGTAAAAAAAAAGAATTGTTATCCAACAAATTTACTTGAAAAGAATGCTAAAAGAGCAGTTAAGAAGAGCGTGCAGCTTAAATTATGGTTCATGAGTGAGTCCTCTGTCTTTGCACAGACAATTCTGACATACCCTTATTCTAAGAGTTTAAAATGTTTAAATAACACTGGGGAAAGAATAAAAAATACTTGGACAAAATGGAGAAAGTTCAGGATGTGTCATCCTAAATGAAGTGTATTTTACCTTCTATAAGAAATTTACTGTGTTAGCAAATTTTGGTATTGTCTTTAGTTGCTGGCATTGCACAGATGATAGAGAAAGAGACAGATCAGAAAGTGAACTGCAACATCAAAAGAGAACCTGTGGCAACAATACTCATTGCTGACCCATGGTGTCTCTTGGAATTGTCCCACCACAGAGATCATGCCAGAGAGACACACAGCAGACACCAGAGGATTCCAAAAGTGTGAATATTCTGGAAGTACAAATCATCTTCCACTTGTTTACAAATCAGAGCTCTTACTTTAAGAAGAATGAAAAGCCAAAGAATAAAAAGACACCAAGTCCTGGGATACTTTAAAATCTCAATTACTTTAAATACTGACATATTACCAGTATTGTGTTACAGTGCTAGCACAGATTGGAGATGGACTGAAGGAACACCTGTCATGAGACTGACCTCTGGTAGAATCAGGACTAGAATTTATAACGTATGTATCCCATTCCAATTAATATTCAATTTACTCTTTTATAATTTTCCTAAAATTTGGTGTCCCCAGATATGATGCTGTAGCTGACTCAGCTAACGTGGAGTTCTTCCTTTCTTTCTTTTTTTTTATTTTCCTCTGCCAGGGATTAAGGGCGATGAACACCATCTCTGAACACAGGTACATTTTACAGTGCAAAGAGGATGAACCCCAATCCATCCTGAAAGGTACTTCCAGAGGCGTTCCATCCTTAGCAGTGTTACATTTTCAAGTCTTATTTCTGTCACTTAAAAGAAAAAAATGTTTCCATTAAAATGATAGTTTAAAAAAATTAATGAAAACAAATATCCTCCCCTTACTATTATGTCTGGGAGAATATTTTAATCCACTTTAAATTGGATATACCAAGTCTTAGAAATGCAAACTCCTATGATCACAGGAGACCACGAGAGTTTTGAGATCTTAAAGGAAAGAAGGGCATAATAAATAAATTTCTGGTTCTGATTCATTTTTCCCTTGTTTGAATTAATTAATGCTGTGGAAATCCCAGGCAACTGCTATTTCATTTGTGACTGAATTGAGTCCAAAGGAGAAAAATATGCAAAACATTATTTAATTAAATTTTCGCAGGTTTTTTCCCACTTCCTCTCCTACCATTCTAACTCAGAGGAGAGTTTTATGTTGGCAGCCTGGGGCAGCTTTCCTGTGTTCAGAGCTCCGTGGTATCTGGAGTCATATTGTTCTTCAGTTCAAACCCTTGCGTCAAGCCTCATGCTCCTGGCCTTACTTCAAAGCCATCTTCAGCTAAATTCAAAACTCAGAGGAAGATTGCATGTATTGGTATGCATAAGACTCTTGAGGGAAGACATGGTTTCTCCATCTTTTATTATTATTTTCATTTTTTTATTTGTTACTCATATATATAGATTTGTCTTTACCTTGGGAAGTATCATAATAATGAGAATTAGAGAAATCTGTAAGTCCATTCATTTTTAATAATTTTTTATTGCAACACAAAAAATACAAAACAGAAGTTTCCATTCCTGTTTCCAAGTCGAGAACTCTTGGAGGGGTGATGTTGAGAGGTAGAAGAGGTGGGGGTGGAAACTTTTTAATATCTACAGTGTGATCCCAAAACAATATCTAAGTAGGTTACTCTCCTGCTTTAGGAGCTTTGTTATCCCCCATCACCTACGGTACATGGACCTGTTGGTATATCTATGTCCCATGTGTGATCCGATTGTGTGCTATCTTTCTGGTCTCATTTCCTGGCCCTGTGCTCATATTAAGCAATGTCTTTGTATCTTAAAGCATCACTATTCAGTGGTTTCAAATATGGGTGTATCTTAAAATAAGATGAAGACCTTAAAAAACTACTGATACCTGTATCTCACTTCCAAAGATTGATTTTCTTGGTTAATGGATAGTCTAATCATAGGGCCACTTTAAAAAAATGTGAGTATCTGGAGTAATGACAGGAGCAGTGCTTGCCTACCATGTGTGGGGCCCTGGGTTTGATCTTCACACCACAAAAAGATAGTAAGATGCCAGGTTTCTTCCCAGGCTAGATGATTGCTTCACAGGTCTTTCCACAATTTCTCTCTATTTTATTTTTTCGGGAAGGATCCCTTATTGAACCTATGATTCAACAATTTGGATTTTCAGACCAGCAATCAAAATTAACCATCCCTCCCAGGAAGGAATAACTAAAGCAAGAGGCCTTTTGAAAAGCCATGTGGAAACCTACTACTCTAGAAGTTCCCTAAAATATATACATATATAAAAGGAATTTAAATGGAGTTATTATATAATGTGGTAGACAATGTCCCAACTAGATCTACATAATACGATTCCAGGTAAAACTTCTAGTTTCAGAAATGGGTTACAACTTGCTGAGTTGTTGGCCAAAGAAGTCCTATAGAACCCAACATTACAGGCCATTGCCGATTGGTTACACTACTATTACTACTGCTATTGGTTATACTCCACAATAAGATGGTAAGGCACTCTTGCTGAAGACACCACTTACTAATGCCATCAAACACTGAGAAATTTAGCTGATGATTAACTAGAAGTTTCACCCCTACTGACCAGTATTTATAGTGCTGGAAGTCTCTATACACACAACCAGAGGTGAAAAGTAATCCATCAATCTCACCCAACTACAAACCCTGTGATCAACAACAGCCATCTGCCTACAATATATACTGGTGCAAAAGTGGCACAAATTTTAAGGGAGCAACCAACAACTTTTTGCTTGGATGTAAGGTCACTCTAAGAGTTGGGACCCACACCTGATACTACTCTTGAGGCTAGGAACCTGAGACTACATGGGTCCCTAGAGGAAAATCTATTTTCTAAATGAACATAGCAATAAAATAATTCCCTATGACATATTCCTATATCTACAGATCACTCCATTACTCAGCCTTCACCCAAGAAGCTTCTTCTTACAGTCAATGGTAATTAACATATTAACCCACAATTGGACAATGTGCAGACAGTGAGAGATCTTGGAGTACTCATTCCTTAATCGAATATCTGTATCAAATCCTTCCCCTCAAAGCTTAGGGATCTACATGGAAGAAGAGGTGGAAAGATTGTTAAAGACCAGAGTAAATGATTCCAAGGAAACAGCATCTTCCAAACACAACAGGGCAGATGCACACATGAACTCCCAGATACTGTGGAAGTACATACAAGACCTGCACAGACTTAAGCCGGACAAAATCCTGGCACAGAAAATGTGAACTGGATGCCAAGTCCCACCCCTCACCAAGCTCTTTGCCACTGATCCCTTCTGGGAGAAGGAAATTAGTGTTGTCCAATGGAGTGACGCTGGAGAAACATATCCACCACACTTCAGAGCAGGCCTCATGCTCAAGAGTAGTTGAGCAACACAAACTCCATGGTTTTTGTCCTTTGTAATGGTTTGGTGGCTTTTGTGTGTGTATCTTTTTAGGTTTTATTTTGTTTTTCTTGGGTATTTTTGTTGTTTTGTCTATTTGGTTGTTTTGTTTTAGAGAGAGAGAAGATAAATATGGGGAGGGAAGGAGCTAGGAGTACTTAGGAAAGAAGAAAGAATATACATGAAATGTTTTAAATAAAAAAATTTAACCATCAGAGTTGGTGTCACAAATGACTTAAAAATTATGTCCTTTCTACTTTTTGAAATATTTTTTGTAAGGCCAGTGGTTTTTTCTCTTAAATATTTGATAGAATTTACCTTTACCCAATGAAGCCATTTGGGCCTGGAGTTTTCTTTGTAGTATCTTTTAATTTGAATTAACATTCAAATTTCTTTAATACCCAAATTTTAATTAGTATTCAAATATCTTTTATAAAAGTACTATTTAGATTTTCTGATTTATCTTTTATCACTTCTGGTGAGCTGTATTTCATGCAATTTATTTATTTAATCTAAATTGTATAATTTCTGGTCTAAAGATGCTCATCAGCCCAGGAAGTAGTTATATAACCTAGGCTAGAGCTGACAATCCTTCTGCCTCTGCCTCCCAATTGAACTTGTTACAACTGTGCACCAATAAGGAAAAAAAATGTTTAATTTTAATTTTGCTTATTTCTATCACCTATGATATACATAAATGGGCTTTTCCTTATATTTATGTTGCTTGGGACTTAGTAGCTTTCTTAAATCTGTACTTTGGGGTCATTTGTGTCTTTAGAAACTTTTTCTCTGGGTTCTGTCGGCAACAACACAGACTGGAGCCTGTTCTCAAAGTTGAAATCTTAAAACAACAAACTTGCTCAGTTCCCTCCCTTCTTCTAAATACCTTCCAAGATTTGGCTTACTTCAGATGGCTTGTCAGTCCCTTTAAGTCATTATTTTTTGTGTGCTTTTTCCCAAGGTTTTTCATTTTTTAAATCAGTTTTCACATGTGCATTTGGTATGTGTGTATATATAAGCATTATTGTGTGTGCATGTGTATGCCTATATATGTAGAGGCTAGGAGTTTTTCTTAAATGTTTTTTCTCAATGTCTCTGTTTTTTGAGATAGGCACTCACTGAACCCAGAGCTTACCAATTTTCCTGGACTGACTTGCCAGTCAGTTCCAAGGATTCTTCCTATCTCTGCCCTCCTCCCCCACACTCAGCTCTGCTGGGGTTACAGATGTACTCTGTACCCAGCTTTTCCATGAGTTCTGGGGAACTGAACTCTGGTCTTCATGGGTTCACATCAAGTGCTTTACCTCCTAACCAATTTTCAGTGAACTCAAGTCACCTTTGCTCACTACCAGCCACTCTCTATGCACTGGGAAAACATATTTTCCCAGTGACAAATTAAAAGGTACCTTGCTTTATTCACTTACTCAAGCCCTTATTATACCTTACATTCCTACCTGTCATTTCCTTTGTATTATCTGTTTAGTTAAATGGTAGTGAATCTTTAATGTCTACCACAATTGTCATCTACCTTGTAAAAACCTTCCCTGACCACCCCATCCTTGATTTATTCAGTCTTCTATCACATTACATATTTTATTAGTTTATGTGTCTGTCTTGCCCACGAATGTGTGAGATTCTTATAAACTAGCGTTATCTAGATCCTGTATGTATGTGTAAAAACATGGGTTTCTTTCCGCAGAATGAGAGACAGAGACAAAGAGAAAGTTTTGATGGTCTCCTTGATGCCTAGGATAGAGTAACCACACACTGAGTGGATTCATGAGGGAAAGAGGCCCTGAGTAGTCCCCTTAAACAACCATTAGACCAAGGATCAAGCATTCGATCAGCCACACAAATAAAGAAACAACATATTGGAGAAGATACAAAGAGACTGAATAATTACATATCCATATTTTTCCAATGTAAATGACTTAAAGAAAGAGGGCGGGAGAGAAGGATTAATCTTTGCTGAGTATACGAGTACCAGGTACCCTTATCTACCCATAGGATTGTCTTGATCCTTTCCAGCTGCCTTATTTATATGTTTTTAAAGATAACTTACATTTTATCATTTCTAACTTTTAAACATCTAAAATTTTACTTGAGGATCTTTAAGCTGGATAACTCAGAAGTCTATGGTGTAGCAATGGTACACACATAGCATAATACCATGTAGAAGAAAATGAGGTAAAGTTCTGTAAACTAATGTAGCATTCCTGTCATAATTTCAAATGAAAAAAGAACATGCAAAGAACAAACCAATAGGTGTGAAAGGGGGAGTGTTACCTAACCACAAATAAAACTGCTTATTTCTAAATAATTGTATACATTTAGATATGATTATATAGGAAGAACTTTGGAGGGAAAAGACAAATTGAAAATAGCAGTTATGAGAAAGAAGTTAATTTTGGAAGTAGAAACAGAATTTAAGCTGAAGATCTTTAATTAATTTCTCTAATTAAGGAAATTTTTCTTCCTTTTTTCAATAATTATTCATTTAAGAAGTGTTTGATGGTTCTTTAGGAAGTGTCCAATGTTATTCTATGACAGAACTCACTGGACTATGATTAGTTTCATTTTTTAAATGTTTTTCACTTTTTTAATAGTTCCTCAATGAAGGGAACCTAAAATAACAGAATGAGGCAAGGCACTTAAAAAAAATAATCCAGTCTTTTCAACACACCAAACAGAGACCTTTAAAAAGGGATAAGTGAATCTGTTTTTGAATCTTCTCTTGTTAACTCTGATTAAAACCTACTCTTGTTTGTTTTCAGCCCAGGGCTGAGGCCTGTGCTCCAGGCCTTGCATGTTCATTGCACACCACTGAGCTACAGCCCAGTCCTGGAATCTCTACCCTCCTGTTTCCTCTTTTCATGCCCCAGTTCTCTGACATCCACTCTTTTGTGGTTTGGAGGCAGCTGATGGAGTCTAAAATCCTCACTTGGGCTAACGGCAGACATCACTGCCTAACTACTAACATGTGAAAATGCACACCATATTTTTATTCCTAGTTTGAACAAGCCAGAAAGCAAACTTGAACTCATGAAGTTCGCATACTAGAAGAATGCATAAACGTATGTCCCTTGGGTCAAGTCATTTCCCTTTCTGAGTTAAGAGACTTGTAGAAGACAGCTTCTTTTAAGAACTAACATTGAACTCATTTGATATAGCTCAGCATTTTAACCATTTTCTGCCAAGTGGCAAGGCCTTCACTCTCAGCAAGGAAGCCCCTGTATTTTCAGCAACTATAGCTTACAAACGCCCTTCTGCATGCTTGTGACCGTGGCTCATTGTGGCTCACACACTGGTGCACCATGGTATAAATTCTTTCTCATATGGTTCCATCCTTGCTGTTTAGGTATTGTATTCTCATTTTTTCTCTGTGTGTGAACTAGGGACTGAACCTGGACTTCATGTATGCTAGGCACATTTGCTAGGCAAGTGCTCTACCACTGAGTCACACTCTCAT
Organism: Ellobius talpinus; assembly: GCA_001685095.1. Taxonomy (NCBI): domain Eukaryota; kingdom Metazoa; phylum Chordata; class Mammalia; order Rodentia; family Cricetidae; genus Ellobius; species Ellobius talpinus. The sequence goes on along the minus strand of LOJH01004709.1, from coordinate 21,726 downwards.
CCCTCTTTTCTACTTTTATTTTGCATAAAAGTCTGGCTAGGTTTAGCTAAGCGGGCTTTGAACTCTTTCAGGCAGGCCCTGAACATAGGATCTTTCTGCAGCCTCTGGAATAGCTGGGGTTAAAGGTCTCTAGCATCAGGCCTGAGTAAGCTCTTACAATCTCTTAAATTCTGTTCTTGAGGATTAACATGCCTGGTTCTTTAACCTCAGGATGCTTCTGCCACCATGAGCGGACATATTTCTCCTCAGCCTTTGTCCAACTGAAACAAAGAAGTTTGTCCTTCTTAAAGCACACTGGCTTTCTCAGGTAATCATTACAAACACCTCCTGGAATTCATCTCAAAAAAAAAATCCCTCCACTTGCTACTTGCCACTTGTCTGACCATGTGCATTTATGTAACAGAAACACATATAACCTCCACTTCTTCTTTAAGATAATCTAAATGGACACCTTCCTTTGAACAATTAAGTATGCACCCAAGAGGCCCAAGCCATCTGCTATTACATGGCTTCAGTGTTTTGTTCTTTTCCAGTCACATTTCTGCCTTATTTTGAATCTCTAAGATATCAGGCAAGGACCTAGCTCATTAAACTTCACTCAGTAATCCTTAACATACAGTAAGTTCAGCGGTGTATCTCTACTGATTATAAGCATCTAGACAATTTGGTTCCATTTGTTAGAAATTATTAACCACTCAGCATTTTTAGGAAAGGGGGGTCAAGTCAAAACATCTAAGATACCTACCAAAGCCACTAAACACATCCTTTGCCTTTGGCTTGAGCCTTCATGAGGTCAGGGTGAGCAAATATTCATTTTCCTGGAAAGTTACAGCTAGGAATTTCTTTAAAATAGGTCTCAGTCCGCTCCTGCTTGAGCTCTTGTGAAACAATGACAGCAGAAGTCTTGCTGCCATTACTTCCCAGGTTCCCATAACAACTGTATAAGATGGGCTGCTGGGATGGCTGTGTAGATAAAGGTGATTATCGCCAAAGCCGACAACCTGAGGAGAAGAGTCCCGGAAACCAAAGGATAGACTGTAAGAACCACCCCAAGAAGCCATCTTCTGACCTCCAAGTGCTTGCTGGGGCAGAAGCATACACACAAAGTAAGTAAATAAATATCATAAGAAGAGGATCTCAGAGGACTTGGGGAGGGGAAATCAGAATCAGAATATATTGTATGAAAAAATATTTATTTTAATAAAAGGAAAATAAGTAAATAGTAAAGGAATAAAATTTTTAATTATATAAAATGATACGTAAAAACTTTACTCAAAAGCATGAGTTAAATTCTTCATATCATCTTCATTTTATCTTTTTTCCCCACCATCACCACCAAAAATATCTGAGTATAATCGCATAGCCTTGAACTTTAACTATAAATGTCAGCAAAGACATTTGATAAGTCCCACCTACCTCACAGACTGACTTCATTTTCTTTATTCAAACAAACAAAAGAAGACAAAGCCAACAAAAAGCCTTCCCTACCATTCTCCTGAAAGCAAAGCTATGTGACAGTATCACGACAACTGTCCCCACCAGGGGCACTGCAACTCTAGTCACCTGCTGTAAAACTCCTACAATTGATCTCATGCTTTTTATTTCCTCAGTTAAATCTTAAATTCCCCCAGATTTTCGGAGTCCCTTAGAGCACTTGGACAATAGGATTATAGCCACTGGACTACCCTATAAACCTGTAGAGTTCCTGTGTCTCTACAGAAGAACTGCTGAGAATCTAAAGTCAGGCAGAACCTAGGGGGTCCTTACCACTTCTTCATCTCATTCTTTTGCATTCAAAATGCAGAGTTCTGTCTACACTGCATATCCAAACAGAACAGTCGACAATAGACCCCATTTTCAGAGACTTGTCTTCTTCATCTCAATCTCCCCGTGTCCTTCTTTCTTGTTTACTACATCCTCTTCCTGATAGTGACAGATACTTACTGAATGTCTGTGATGTGTAAGATCATGTGTGCTACTTGCCAAGAAAAATCTAATAACAGAATAGGCCATTCCAAAGCAAAGAGACAATATCAAGCAAAAAAAGTTAAGCCTATCAATATATCATTTAAAATGGCAATATCCGCTATGAGATAAATTAAGTGGGGTATTCGGCAGGAGTTTTGTAGGCTAACAGTTTTTTAATTGGAAGGATCAAGGACAATTTCTCTGAAGAAATGACTTTGAAATGAGGACCTGAACTGCTGAGATGTCCCATATGCCCACAGCCTGAGCCCATTACTGGAACCAACGAGAAGAAAGGACAGGACTCCGAAAGGTGTCCTCTGACCTCCAGATGTCCGCTGTGGCACACATTGGCCCATATCTACGCCCCCTCTGCAAAATGAATCAATAATAAATTAATAGGTCAAATTAAATGAAATAAAACTGTGACCTGAAAAAAAAACATGAAGGACAAGTCAGAATTTGCTGTTAAAGATTGGAGAGACATGCACTGCAAGGGAGAAGAGAGCCTTCTGTGAAGATCTTGAGGCAGGAAATAAGTTAGAGGATTCAAGCAACTAACAGGAAACTGGTCCAGCCACTGCATCAGAAAGGATGAAGAGCTGCTGCCAGCGGGGAGCTTCAGGTTCTGTGGGAAAGGGGCCTTGACTTGTGGTGGCTGTGGTTTAGTTTACTTTAATCAAAGTATTGTGGGAAGCAAAGGATACAAAGAGTGGTAAGTAGGGATCTTCCTGCTACACATGAACAAGAAATTTGAGTCAGGTTAGAAAGAAAACAAAAAATTGGGGCTGGAGAGATGGCTCAGCGGTTAAGAGTACTGACGGTTCTTCCAGAGGACCTGGGTTCAATTCCCAGCACCCACATGGCAGCTTACAACTGCCTGCAACTCTACCTCCAGGGGATCTGATACCCTTGCACAGACATAAATGCAGACAAAATACCAATGCACATAAAGTAAAAATAAATAAATCATTAAAAAAAGAAAGCAAGCAAGAAATGAAACATCAGCTCAAGAAAATAGTTACCTCTGGCATGAAGAGGAGGGTGCAAGACTGAGAGAGGCTTGGACTTCGTGGTGACATTTTACTTCTTATAAATGTAAACACATTTGATATGCTATGCTATATAATTGATAGTTATATTTATATAACTGAAATTCCACAATAACATTTGTTAAAGAATTAATGAATGCAAAGAATTTGCTGATTAGTTCCCTACCCTTCCCTCCCTTCCTGGTCTGATATCAAAGCCTCTGAGTTTTAAGACAAGCATACCAAATTCGGGTATTTTCCCTCTTACACATTCTGGTTCCTGAGCCTTGACTCTGTAGACTTTTAATATCAGATGCTAAGGGATCTTTAATTAGCCTAACTTTTGTTTTAGCATATACCTTAATCCTCACAGGTTTCCAAGAACCACGGAGCTAATGTGAGGATTAAATGAGCTAAGACATGCACTTAGCTCTAAGAACTACACAAATTTAACTAATATTCTCATTATTCCATTTACTATGCTCTGCTGTTCCCAGTCCTAAATATAAGCCAGGACATGAGAAATAAACACAAGCTAAGTATTTGGCCCTCATGGTGTCCTGGTGATCCGAAAACACAATTTCTTATCTACATTCAAATGCACTCACAGACACATGTGCACACACACAGCATATACTTCCAACTTCGAATTCATAGTTTTTTTTAAATAAAAAAGCTATCTTCACTCATTTAATCATTAACTAATAAAATATTAACTTGAAGTGATGTTATCTCTAAAAACATATATTTCCAAAAGTGTTCATTTTTCGTACACAACTGCAATTGAGAGAAAGTGTCACTGACTTCTAAGAACAATAGCATCATATTCAAATTATTTATTACTCAAGGTTTTGATAGTACTCATTATGCTCCACATTACATTTTAAAGGCTTATTTCTGAAATATCGAGCAAAATTTCAACCCTACAGAATTGAATATTGACATCAAAAAATTTTTTTTCAACAGGAGCAGTCTTTGGTGAGAGAACATTATTAAAATCCTACCTTTTCACTTAATTTTCGTTGTACAAATAGCACAGATCTTCTCATTTCTTTTCCCTTCCAATTCACAAATACAATAAAAGCTGTCTTTAGAAAAGGACTTTAAATTAAACACGGCAAGGAAATGAGTCCTGGGACCCTGAAAATACCAAAACCTATGACAGTTTTTGTTTCCTCGATTTCTGGAAAATATCTCAGTGAATCTTTATATGAATGTTATGGTTTAAATTATATTAAATACCAAAGAGTCCAGCACGTGCTCTTGTGGGGAGAAAAAAAGCAGAGACAGACACACAGACACACAGAGAAAGAGAGAGAGACAGAAAAGAAAGCAAGTTTGTCACTGGATATTCTTCAGTTTATATTACTTGAGGTTTGGACTTAGATTATCTTACTAATCATTCCTCCATGCCCACTTCCGTGTTCTTAATCAGCAATCTAATCGCGTATTTTCAAAATTAAATATATTTATCCACTCATGCAAACACTTTCTGTGAACTTCTACCGATAAAGTGTACAGGGATCTCATCGACAAGAACATTAGAAATTTTTTAGAATGTCCTAGCAGCTTGTGAGATCATATTAGACTTAATTGTTTACATCAACATTCTACTCATTCAAAAATGAATGTGAAATATTAATGCCAAGTTTTGTTTTACTTACCAAGCTCTGCCATTCCACCCCACCGCCTGAACAATATTATCCACTCGTTGGATACTCATTCTTGCTAAGTAAAAGGATATTTCTTCTCTAGCTGGATTAATAATCAACTTTCTAGATAGTTCATTTGTAATTCTCTTCTGGTTAACCCTTAGCACGACAGCAGTCTGTCTAATCAGCTTACGAAGTGGGGAAGAAAAGAGGAAACTTAGCCATGCGGATGACAAATGGAGAGTAAAATAAAAACTGGGAAAGGCCAAAAAGAACCATCTGCCTCCCAGTTTTACAGAAAAGGTATAAATGTTTGTTAGACATTACAAAAGCACTCGGGTCATAAACACAGGAAGCAAGAGACATGAGGAGAAAAACCTAGCAGGTTTACAGCACCCCAGGCCAGTGCATACCAGCCCGTGTTTACTGCGCTCTTGCATGCAGATAAACACAACTGGACTCTGAGCAAAAGAAATCTGTTTCTTTTAGCAGAAAGGTCTGACTTTCAAATTCTAAACACCTCCTTCCTCTCCCAACAACGGTAGCTGCTAGGTCCCCTGTCCCACAATAAGTGCTTCCTGACAATTTAGGGCAATTTTCTCCAAATGTGCTCTGCAAACACTTGAATCTGAATGATCGGGCATGCTAGTGGAATTGTAGAGACCTGGCCCCCATATCGCCAGTCCCAAGCACCCAAGGCTTTTCTTGTGTGCTCTTTAAAGGTTTAAAAGACCCATCTAGAGAAATCATTTCTGACCTCCTGCCAGAGATTCCAGTACAAATTCTGGGGATTAAGAATGAAATTATTTACTCTTGCTGCTGTTAGTTTGACCTTGACCTTTCCAAGGTTTATTTTTATGTTTTTTAATTACATTCAAGTTAGAGCCATGGAAACCAGAGGCATAGGATGGCCCCTTGAGCCAGAGTTACAAGCAGTTGTGAGCTGCTGGGAACCAACTCTGGTCATCTGCAAGAAGAGTACGAACATTTAGCCACTGAGCCGTCTCTTCAGCCCTATGACCTTGACTTTTTGCCTTGATTTTTAGACGCTAAGATTCTGCCTTGCTTTACTATGTGCAAATGGGCTGGTCCATATGCACATACGGCAGCTCTCCATAAGTAGATTACCCAGAAACTAGAGTTTATCCTCTAACGCTGTTTGGTGCTAGGATCAGACCCTAGGCTAGGCACAAGAGAGGCTTTTTTTTTTCCTGGTCTGCTTTGTAGAACACTTCAGCTCCCCTTTTGTGCCTCATTTCCATAATGGTCTATGCTTGCTGGTATCTAGTGTCCAATCTCTTAGCTGACACACTGTGCTTACTGTGTTAACTTGTTGACTCTTCCCAACCTAGTTTGCCCTTCCCAGTGTTGTGTACCTGCTCTGATGTCTAGTCAGACACAGAGACTAATAACAGTGGTTTATTGTGCCAAATGAAAGCCTATGTGCACGGTAAGAATGAAGAAAGTAGAAGAGAGTCAAGAACAGCTAAAGTCCTTGAGAAATAAAGTAACAGCCCCAGGAAAATAAAAGCCAAGACCTAGGCCCAGAACCCAGGCCTGGGATCTTGGCAAGGACAAAAGCTCTCGCAAAAAGATTGCCAGTTCAAAGCCAGCCCAGATGAATGACATAACAAGATCATGTCTCAGCGGGGAAAAAAATCCACAAATAAAATTTTAAACTTTTTTCATTCTAAGCATTTACTTTTATTTTCAAGGAATCTATTAAGGATGGCCAACAAAAAGGTGATGATTTAATCCAGAGAAAAGGTTATAAAATGGCTCAAACAGTGCATGTATCTGCACCTATGGGAACATGCGTAAGTGTGGACAAACGTATGTGGAGGCCAGAGGCCCATGTCAGGTGTCTTTCCTCAATATCTCTCTACTTTTATTTTTAAGACAGGGTCTCCCACTACACCTGAAATTCACCCATTAGGGAAGGTTGTCTGGCAAATGAGTTTCAGGAGTCTGCCTATCTCTGTCCACTCCCCTAGAGCTGAGCTACAGCTGTGCCACCACACCTGGCTTTGGATGTGGGTCCTGAGGCTCTGAACTCAGGCCCCCATGCTTGTGTAGCAGGCACTTCACCAACTGAGCCATTGTCCTAGCTGTTGTTACATTACTGTAAGGAAGTGTATAAAATTAGCCCAGTGAAAATAGTAAACAGAAATTTGTAGGATGTTCTTCCTAAAGAAATGTTGGGGAAAGAACCAATATCACTTGGAAACAGGATACTGTAAAATCATCCCAAATTTTAATCCGATATTCTGAGATTGCAACCAGACCAGAAGCTTAGGGGTCTTATCAGAAGAACTTGAGGATGAAAAATAAAGGATAAACTGCCATTTAAGACATAGAAACATCTACCTAAAGTCAGAGTTCAACTTCATGTGAAAAACCTCAGGAAAACTAGATTAGCAACACAAATATGATGACTTTACTCAACTAAATAATAATGATATATCAAAACTGGATCTAGATCCCAAAAGTGGGATCTAGAGAGATGATTCAACAGTTAAGCCTTATCTTGGGAAAAAAAAACAAAACAACAACAAAAGAGTGTTTACTGTTCTTGCTGAGAACTGGGACTCAGTTCCCAGCACCCACACAGCAGCTTACAACTGCCTGCGACTCTAGCTCAAGAAGAAGCCCTGCATGCACATAGTGCATGGACACTCACGCAGGTCCACAAGCAAACATACACATGAATTTGAAAAGAAACCAAAAATCTAGGAAAATGGAAGTCCTTGGTGATTGTACTAATTGCTTAATAAGTGTTGCTCATATGTGTAATAAATCATTGACTTGAAATCTGCAAAATAACCATTTCTATTTTCAAGTTTCAGCCAATTTATTCAGTATTACTGTTGAGACACTGAAATGGTGTAAGCATTGTTCTAGGCATGAGGAGTGGATGACCATAACTCCCTGCTACCACAGAGCTAGTATTCTAAAGAAAAGAAGATCAAGAATGTCAGAAGATACTAAACTGGTCAAGTTTGGAAACACATATAGCATGAGAGAGGTCAGGGACACAATGCAAACAGGTAGACCTACTAGGGAGGTGATAGCTAAATAAAGACATAAAAAAGAGATGGCACTTCTTGGGCTACTACAATTAAGAGGGGTTTGCTTTTATTAATAAAAAACACTACTTTAGTAATAAATAGACCATGCTTTTCTAAATTAATGTATACACGGCAATAAAAATTACAAAATGTTTAATTAAATGATAAAACACAGTATGGTGGATTGTGTGCAGGCACATGATATAGTCATTTTAAAATGTCCTAAAAGACACTATTAACATTAACAAATACAATAAAAAATGATTCCAATATAAAAATGTGAATTTGTTTCCACATACTCAGTATCTATTTGTTATATGCCTAGTATAAGACAAGCACCATTCTGGGCATCAGAGGCAAAGTGTAAACGAACTACCACATTCTTTCTCCTGACACACAGAGATGAAAGACTGAAATAAAGTGTCAGGGAGGGGCAAAGATTTTTCAATATGAAATAATAAGGTAAGAATATGGGTCATTTCCTTTGATATCTAAACAGCCTAAAATTTCTAAATACTTTCTGAGTGATTCCAAACATAAACTCTGGCATTTCTATTAATTTTATTAAATAATATTGTGGTCTGTTCTTGCTTCTGAGTATCTGTTTAATTATAGCACAAATTTATGCTCTAACCATAGTCTCCCAAATGTGCATTGCATTTTCAAATCAGGTAACAACTCTAATGTCTCAAAATATTTTTAAAAAAAATCAGATAATCTCAAGTCCTTGTCTACAGACAGAAAACCAAGAAACTAATAAATCTGCTGCCATTGAAAGAAAGGGTTAAAACCATTGATTATAATAATAACTTGAAAGCACATCAGAAAAATGCAAGATGGGAAGGGGAGGACTCTGGTGACCAGGTTTCCACCCCAAAGCTCATCTCTCCAGGGTTATTGAGATGTCATCTTAAACTGAACTGCCATATTTGTTTTGTTCCTGATATGGAAAGTTTCATTTATGCAAACAGAGCTTCAATTGTTATCAAAAATGTTCTTCTGAATCCTACCACCATTGCCAGATATTAGCTTTACCCTTCCTCTTCCAGTCACTCAGAGAACCAGTAAGCAAGTTAAACATGTTTGGATAATATTTCCTCATTTTTTTATCCAGGTTGTCCTATTTAGACAACATAGCAAATGAAGCCATTTAGCTCTAATGAGGAGGATTTCCATCTAATCTCTTCACTTTTCAAATCTAGGAATTGTGACTAGCTAATGACAAATGTCCTGAAACCTTGGAGTTTCACGACTGCTGTGTCAAGTCTACAAGATCTTACATTGAACTAAAGGGGCACTGCTTCCCCAAAGAACAAAGGTTACCACAATGAGGATGGTACCAGAAACGGGAGACTGGGATTAAAAGAGAATCTGAAATCTCCCCAATCCTTGGACCAAGTTCAGCTTCAACCACAGAGTCATGGTGGAACAGCAGAGGNAAAAAAAAAAAAACCATGAAGTTTTCTGAGATCATCAAAGACAGTCTTTTTTGTTTATAAAATGCAACAGTCCCTTCCTTCATTCCTTTTAGCGCTCTCTCTCTCTCTCTCTCTCTGTGTATATATATACATGCTCTCTCTCTCTCTCTCTCTCTGTGTATATATATACATATATATATATATATACACAGAGAGAGAGAGAGAGAGAGAGAAAAACTAAATGTGTTAATATTGATATGAATGGAAAAGAGAAGTCCATCATTTTGCTGAACTAAAAGTATTTTGACCTGGGAGGATGATTTGGTTTTGAGGATTTTAAAGAAATGGCACTGTATTCAGTCTTTTTCTATCACCATCCCCATATACAAAGGCCCTAGTAGATCCTAAAATTGGCAATTTTTTATGTACATAAAAAAAATCATGCTGCTATTGCAGCAACATCTAAACAGTTTCCTGTAAACTTTCTGGGATGGAAGTCATAGAATTTATGGTAAAACCCTGTGGAGTGCTGAGACAAATTTCCTTCATATTTATCATTCATTTTATTCTGTGTGCATTTTAAGGGAAACCTTTTAAGGGTACCAATAATGGGAGAAAGCGACAACAACTAAATTTATTGTTAAGTATCACATCACTGATCCTCCAGGGAGCCCAAAGAGAAAGCTTAAATCAGGCTCCTCACATGCTGGAGAGGTTCCCAGGGATGTGCTGAGCACAGAGGCAAGCCATCCAGAGCGCACTGGAATCTCTAATGGTGACAAAGAACGGCCACTCTAACAGGAGCAGATCGGAGTCACTCGCTTTCTCTCTTCCTTTTCTAAAGCATAGTACAAATTCTCTCCCCACATTTCTGCCCCCCTCCACCCCTACCTCCTGTTTCACTTGACTAAACCGTAGGTATTTGTCCCATCACCTGACTTAGAGTCTGGCTTAAAATATTAGAGAGAGAGAAAAAAAAAGACCCACAATCTACCATTGTTTCAGCAGACAACGACCTTTCGTGTCCTTGAGGCTCACCGTGACCTTTTCATCTTTCCTATCCAATGGTCTCTCCTAACAACTACAACTGCACTCAGTTGGGCTGAATTCCAGATTGTCATAAAAAGAACCCTGTCCTTTCAAAACAAAACCAATTTTTACACCAAGGTGGGGGAGAAACACAAGTCCATTGTTCCCTCCCAGATGGAAGTTGGAGTTACTAAGGCAACTGCTCTAATCCTCCTTTTTACCACCTTTTTCACATCGCTGGCCTATCCAGTATGCTACCTTTTAACTCATAAGCTCAAAAGCTGGTAGTCTAACTGGCTGCCCTAATTAGCTACGATTTTCACACTACAGACAACATGATGAGCTAATCGAAATTTGCAAAATAATGACGTACCTCCAGCAAATATTCCTCCTCCTGAGGCCCAGTCTTAGAATAACAATAATGAGACCATTATTAGAGAAGGGCATTAAAATGCTGCACTGCTGCTAAACAGAGAACTTAATTGTTCTGGTCTTGTCCATTGAATCAACAACCTATTGTTGTGGACTTGAAAAATAAAGGACTTGAGAATGGGTGCCATGATGATTGGTCTGTGGCCATACTGGCACTCTGTAGAATTGTTTTCTTTTCAAACTCTTGATGGACTAGTAGTTTTGTTTAAAAGTAACATAAAAGGCGATTGTCTGGATTTAAAAAAAAAAGTCCTATTTATTGAAATCCTTAGAAGCAGTTGCATGGATTTGTTCCTGACCCCTGAGATAAAGACACAGTGATCATAATAGCGCCATTTGTGGAGCCCGGTCACCACTGCCTACAGTAACACGAGATAAGAGACTGTCTTTTCTAGCTACAGTAGGAAGGAAGGAAGTACTTCTGAGCAGAAAGCAAGAATGATGAAAGGTCAAATGCTGGAGAAAGCTCATTAATCTCTGAAAGGGAGACTTTAAAAAATAATGCTAATTTAAGAATTCTGTGTAATTGCATGTAAAAAGCACGCAGCTTTTCCTCCCTGCCCACCCCACCCCCAACCCTTGAGATTCTTTCCTTTGGTGAAAGACAATTAAAATAAAATGATTATTAAATAACCTAGGCAACATGTCTAGGGCAACCTGGAGAATAAGAAACCTAAAGGCTTTCAGGTCGCTATTCTTGTGCTCACCTCTTGTCTGCAGCAGAACTAATAAAACACTGGAGTTAAAGGTTAACTACTGTAGGATTCTTACAGGAGAAAAGCCCTGTTTACACACTGGAGAATTGTCTTCCATATGGAGCCATGGCTGGCTTTCTGTGAGGTCAGGCCAGGAGCTCCATGTGGGACTGTTGGGTGGGGGGTGTATTTTGTTCTTAGTATTTGGGGTCTGTTTGTTTTTTAAACCAAGTGAAAACTGCATTATATAAAAAATGTATTAAATTGTAAATAAGGCCTCTTGCTTCCTTCAGTCTGTGCTTTGCATCATTCATCTTCATCTTGTTAGGCTAAATTAATTAACAATCTCACTGCTGCACACTTTCTCTTTGCATTACATCAAATAATGGCGGGCACGTGGAGAATGCCTTCACCACGAGAATTCTGCAACTGCAGGACCAGAAGAGTTCCTAGGTATCTGTGCATTCAGATTTTCTGGTGAGTATTTATTCAGTGTGCCTTTCACAGTTAACAATCAAACACTAACTCCTGAATGTATTATCAAAAGAAAACCATTTCCAAATAAAAGAAAAACTAAACTAAAAGTTGCAAGATACTTTAAACACAGACACACACACACACATATTCCACTACCAAGTCTCACTGTCCATTTCAGCTAAAATAAACTTTCCAAATTTGACAGGTGTGTTTTCACAGCCGCAACATGAGGCTGCATGGAAGGCTGAAAAGACACACCCCACACTGTTCCGCCCCTTGCCTTGGAATGTGTAGCATGTGATAAATTGCATGATTAGAATTGCACTGGTCAGTCCCATTATTTTAAATCTGTGAGTGCAATGTGATCAGGACTTTTGTAAGTTTCTTTTCATCCTGAAACCCTGTGGCATCTGGGGCTATGCAAATGGACAAAAAACGTAAAGCCCTTTTTAATCTTTTCCTTCATCAACCGGTGCTTCTTTCTCCAATCACAGCTTTGTGCGTGATATCTTTCTGCTAGCATTTCTTATTTAATTAAAACAGACACTGACAGAAGGACATGGATTAGTACTGTAATGATGCATTTACTCAGATTAATCGGAGGCTCCTTTTAGAGTAATGGCTTAAACAAAGAACAAAAGGAAATTGTTATGAAACAGCCTTTTATCCCAGGCAAAGGTCGCATTATGAGGTTTTTAATTTTGTCAGCTTCTGTTATGCTCTGCCTTGCTAGTGGAACATGAGAAGTGCTTTTACCCCCAATAAAGCCAGTTATTATAAAAACAGCCATTAAAGCTGCAAATTAAAATGTCTGATTTTAAAACAGGTTACTTAGCTTTCAGAATCCTCTAATTAGCATGTTGTGCATTGTTGTGAGGGAAAGGAGACTAAAAATGCTAATGACCTACCGCCAGGTGACCGCACTGCTGCACAAAGTAGTAGGACCTTCCAAGGAACTGGATGAGCTAACCAAGGATAAAGTAATAAGGACTTTCCCAGGGAACTGGATAAGTTAACCAAGGGCAGGAGCTGGCCAATGCCCTTCAAGAACAGCTCCAGAAACAAAAGGCCATAGCTTCCCGGAAGCAAGCTGCAAGACTGCCAATGTTCAGAGGATTCTCAGCCAGCTCCTTTTTATATCAGCGCCAAAATGAAAGCAGACTTCTTTCACACACACACACACACACACACACACA
>LOJH01004708.1:35856-48782 GCA_001685095.1 Ellobius talpinus | reverse complement strand
AGGACAGGCTCCAGAGCTACAGAGAAACCCTGTCTCGATAAATAAAACAAGAAAAAAGAAAAGAAGAAACTCGAAGACCATGTTATCAGAGAGAGGAAAACAACAGGGCAGGCAAGCTGTAAATCCCCACGGGAAGAAGGGCTAGAGAAGAGAAAGCCATGAAAGCTGGCGGACTCACGCAGCAGAGGGCTGTAGAAAGAAAGAGAGTCACAGTTTATGAGTTAGAGTGCAGAAAGCAGTGAAGCAGCTTTAGAGAGTAAGGGGCAGGGTCTTCAGTGGCAGTGCGAGTGCCCAGACTGTCCCTGCTGCAAGCTTAGGGTTCTGGCCAGTATCCAAAAACCAAAGGGGGAAAAAGCTACACTTGAGGTAGAACTCTGCCAAGCTTGTGGTGTAGAGGGCTCAGCAGTGAGTCTGAGTGAGCTCCCATGTGGAGGGAAGCGCTCTGGGATGTATGTGTGCATATATCATTCAAGGGTTAGTTATCATTGTCAGCTTACATGAACGAATGGATGGTCCTCTGGCCAGGTGATTGACTGGCCCATTTGAATTACCTCTTGAGAAAGCAAGCAACGGTGTCTTTGTAATGTTTAATTTTGGGCCAGTTTGGAAGGCAGTGTCTTACAAGAGCCAGAGATAGGGCTCAGACTTCCTTCTGTTGGCCTCCTGTTGGCCTGCAGGAATGCTGTGCCAATGGTGGGCTAGTCACCTACGGTGGTTTGAATGAGAACAGCCCCTGTAGGCTCATATTTGAATGTGTGGTCTCTAAAATGGTGGAACTGTTTGAGGAAGGATTAGAAGTTGTGGCTGTGTTGGAGGAGGTGTTTTGCTGGGGGTTGACTTTGAGCCCAAGATTCCCTCTCTTGCTCCCTCTGCCTCCCACTTGGGGATCAGGTGTAAGCTCTTAGCAGCTACTGCTTCCGTGCCCTGTCTGCCGCCCCTTTCACCTTTCCACGTGATGATTGTGGAGACGCCTTGGCCATGGTGTCTCTTCACAGCAGTAGATCTGTGATCAATCACAACCTAACACTATCCCTACAGTTTAATCTGTACTTCCCTACTTCTCTTTTTGAGTGGCTGAGCATCCTTCCAATGTTTGAAACTACTGGTATGTCTTTTTTTCTCTTGAGTTTTTTGTATACTTTCCTCTCATTTATTGGGAGTACGTTGGAAATGACAGTGTCTCAAGCCTGGTTCAATAGAATACAAGGTTAAATTAGTTTTTGCTCTGGGTTCTTGATAAAGTTGTCCTAAACCCTTGTAATATTCTGAGTGATGGGAATGTCTTCTGCCCCTTCTTAAAATACTCAAGTTTATGCCAGGGAGCTGGGTTAGCCTGGGCCCCAGGCTGTCACAAGGAGATTGCCATCAAACTGGAAGTGTCAGCCCCACTCCCTGGACGTGGGGGTGCTGGCCACAGACCTTGGTACAGTGAGATTGGGTTGGTGAAGCTACTGGAAGGGCATGGCCACTATCCTAATTCTGACCTTGGCGTATGCTGGTGCTTCATATGACTGTTTCCGGTTACATCCTCTCTAAACAGACCAACCAACTAGTAATTCTAAGCAGCATGTTCTCCAGTGCTGAATCTACTCTAGCACTGAGTGGGCGGTGGGGGTAGGGGTCACAGGAATACAGCTGTGCAGTTGGTCTCTCAGGTGGAAAGAGCTCCATGGTATAAAGCCCTTTGTCTGGGAGGTCTTGGTGGCAGAGTGGGTGTGTTTGTTGGGAACCCAGACTGGCATTTAGAGAGTTGGTAAGTGGGTTCCTGGTGTGGTTGAAAAGTCCACACGTTCTGTATCAGAAGCAGGGCTTAGGATCCCTGTTGTCAACAGTTTCCTGTTTCTCGTGCCATTCTTTACAACTTGGTCAAGGAGTGGCAAGTACCTCAAGAAACAGGCCATCAGAATCTCAAGGAACAAGGGCAGCATTCAGCTGATAGACAACTGAAGAAGGACGCTAAAAAAGAAAGCCCACACTAGCTCAGAATTGAGTATAATAAAAGGTTATTTATCTAGGGGTAGACTCACAGATCAAAATCCTCTGCTCAAATGGGGACTGACAACCAAATCCAGCAGCCAGGAAAGAGGCCAGACACGTGGCATATATAGTATATATTTTACATTGGCATATATAGTATAAGAGGCCACGCCCAAGTGGGCGGGTAACTTAAAGGCTACTGGGTAGGAATTCCTACAGCAGACAACGTTTGGGTATTGGAGTTGAAGGTGAAGGGGAGCATGAGCCAGAGTGGCAGGAGGCAGGGTACAGGGAGACTGAGTTCTGAAGCCAGAAAAGGCAGAACATGAATGAAGATCAGTGGGCTTGGGCAGAACCTCACATTGGCCTCTCTGCCCCGAATGCTACCTCTGTGCCTCTCGTGGGTGCAGCCTGTTGGTGGTAGACCTGTTGGCAGCTTTTAGCCCTGGCATATGCTCTCCGTGCCAGCACTGTGGACTGACCATGGCCTGGAATTCAAATGTTAAGAAAATGGAGCCCTGATTGGGTCATGGTGTTGGAAGTCTCGTGAATATTAATGCCCCAGAGGGCTGGTCTGTAAGTCTACCAAGTAACTACTTGTTAAGAATGTGTCATCCACAAACCTGTGAGCTCTCATAAGACAAAAGCCTGTTTGTCCTCACAGTTGTTAGCCTCCAAATTGGATAGAGCACAGTTAAGTTGTTTGTAAGTCTTGAAGTCTGGAACTTGGTCACAGCTGCCTGAGGTGACTCACACAAGTCCAGGAATGTTTATTGTGAAGTCTCGGTGGCTCTCATGGGTAAGTGTCTAGTTGCTGAGACGAGTCACGGTTCTCTGTATGCCCTGGGCCCACATCCACGCCACCTTTGCTTTTTAAAAATGTCTTTCCATTCTGCAAATGAGACAGTTTTAAGAACACCACAGAGAATAGACAAGCGTCAAGGCAAGGAGCAGTCACTTAGGGCTGTGTCTTTTCGGATAGAGTGGTTTCATCTGTCCCTCTTCAGGAAGTTGTAACTTGGGACAAGCCTTGCTCTTTCCCTTAGAAAATGAAGCGTCTATGCTCTCTGCTTTCCAGGGATATAAATACTTAAAACTTACTGTGCAGAAAGGCCAGTGTGTGTAGAGAACATGGAAACAAACTGCTGTGGTGGGAGTTTCCTTGCAGGCTAGAAGGGCAGTGGAGGCTCTCTTCAGAGTGCCTTTCAGATCTTTTGACCACTTTTTTGTTGCTTGGATCTTTTTTTTCTTCCTTCCT
This sequence comes from Ellobius talpinus, assembly GCA_001685095.1. Lineage (NCBI taxonomy): Eukaryota > Metazoa > Chordata > Mammalia > Rodentia > Cricetidae > Ellobius > Ellobius talpinus. Next base: position 45,547 of record LOJH01004708.1, on the reverse strand, counting down.
GGTTTAGCTATTTTGAGTTTCTGTAACCAAAATAAATAAGTAAAGTAGAACAACAAGAGAAAACATTTGGCCTTCTTCAAACAGCCTGCTTTTCAGAGGGAGTCTGAATGTGCTAGGGAAGAACAACCATGCTGTCAGGGTGCTGAGACCTCGCAGTGCTATTCTGAGTATCTTTGAGCATTTTTATAGTATTTTCAGAAATGCAAACAGAACACGCCACTTCTCGTTGATGTAAATACTCTAGGTACCTGGGTTTCATTTATGTTTTTATTTAAAGAAGTGAGCAGGCAGCTGGTTTATGGCAGCAGCAGCAGCAGATCGGAGGTGTGGGGCAGCTCAGCTCTAATCAAGAGAAAGAATTCAATACCTGGGCTGCCCATGGGAGCGAGTGGTAAGCAGGCCTTATGGGATGGCCATGAACTCTGAGGGATCCTCTGAAGGAGACTGCCAAGGTAGGATCTTTTATTTTTTCCTCTTAGTTTCTTTGCAATTGTGTAGTTTACTTCTGATTCCCTCCTCCCTTTACTCTAGTACATCTTAATTACTTACAGGTGGTGTATCCAGGTTCTGAATGTGGTGCAGGAGACCCCACCACCATCACCACACACACACACTGAGGCATTCAGTGCCCTCTTCAGGCCCCCACGTGCCTGTGTTCTCTACCCCATCCCCACTCACTAGTACAGCTGCAGGAGTGGAGGCCTCCTGGGCCACCTGGCTGTCCTACAGTGAGGAGTTGAGCTGTGGTCTGTTTTATAGATGGGGAAACTGAGGTGTACAACAGTTACATATTTTGCCCTGGTTTAATCTTGCAGTGAGTCTGTGCTGTGTCATACAAGGACCAAAAAAAATTCCTATGACATTTGCTAGCTTTTAGGTTTATTCTTTGTTTAAACATTTTGATAAAATACACATAATATAAAATTTACCACTTTAGCATTCTCTCTCCCTCTCTCTCTCTCTCTCTCTCTCTTTGTGTGTGTGTATCTGAGTATGCTAATATGTACTGTATCACGTTTCTCTCCCAGCCTGTGTTTTAAACATTTCTAAGTATATGGTTCAGAAATGCCAAGTATATTCATATATTTTATAACCTGTCCCCAGGATATTTTAATCTTCCCCATCTGATGCTGTGGACCAATTATGTAGCTCCCCCAGCCTTCCCTCCAGCTCCTGGTTATTGTGCTTTCTATCATATGAATATGACCACAGTGAAAACTTCTTCATATATTCATACATTGTGTGTACACATGTGTATGTGCCTGTGTGTGTGAGCATGCACATATGTATATGTGAATGTATGTGTGTGCATAAATGTATGTGTGCATGTGTGTGTCTATGTGTGTGAGTGCTTAGTATTTTTACTTAAGCTCATCCACATTGTAGCATGTATTAGAATTTCCTTCTTAAGTCTAAGTGATATTCCACTGTGTTTATCACTCTGTTATTGTTCATCTGATCATAGGTACTCGGGTTGCTTCTACCTTCATGCTGTTGAAAATGATGCTGCCTGGGTATAATAATAGCTCAAGGCCTTGCTTTCAATTCTTTTTATTAATTCTTTGAGAATTTCATACATGTATGCAATATATTTGATCATATTCACCTCCTACTCCTTCCTCTAATTTGTTTTTAAAATATATTTATTTATTCTGGTGGTTGTATACACCATCTGGCATGAGTGTGGTCAGAGGATAACTTTCAGGAGTCTGTCCTCATTCTACCCTGTTTTAATGGCCTCTCTGGTAGTTTCTGTTGCTGTGCGGTATACTTCAGGCTAGCTGGCCCTTGAGCTTTCTGGTCAAGTTTTCTGTACACGTGCTGGGATTATAGCTCTATGCCACCCCATCTGGCTTTTTAAAGTGGATTCCGGGAGCTTTCATGGCAAGCATTTTTACCTCCTGAGCCATCTCTTTGGTTTCCATACGCAGAGCAGGTAGGTCCTATGGTAACTGTGTTTTAAGTTTCCCTCCACAGCAGCCACATTGTGTTCTTCCCACCACTGAGCTGGAGACCCAGCCCACAGTTCATTCTTTTGTTGTAGCAGCCTTTCTCGTGGTCCCGAGGTAGGTGTGCAAGCTTTACGTGAGACAAGTCCTGCAAGAAATGCTGCTTTGCTGCAGTTTCTGATAGGATGCAGATAATATGTGTGTGTGGGGTGTGTGTGTGTGTGTGTGTGTGTGTATTTGTGGGTTCCTATTAGAGATCAAACCAACCATGGGCTGATGATATTAAAATGGTACTCAGCATGCAGAGCTTTTCTTCTGGTTAGTCCCTAAACAAAAGCATAAGCCTAATATTACATAGTATTTGTATTGTAGGAAGTAGTGTAGAGGTGATTTCAAGTGTGTGTTAGGTTATATACAAATACAAGATGAGGGAGACGTGTGCAATTGTGATTTTTCTTGCCGGAGAGGAGTCCTGGAACCTTGGCAGCATGGATACCAGGGGTTAACTGGATTTGACTGGATTGAATTGGGAGGCGTTTTCCTTTCCACCTGCCCTTTGCTTACTGGTGGGAGATCCAGCAGCCTCCTGTCTTCCTTCATTGGACATTTGATGTGGCTGAAGAGGACAGGGCTGTACACTGTGGCGGTCCTAGGTGGTCAGTTGTCATTTTGTCTAGACCAGTTCCCTGAACTTAGGTGATGGAATGGCACGTTCTTCTAACCAAACAATAGTGATCTCTTTCTGTGTACTGTGTCTGCAGGGCCCTCAGTTATTATGAGCATGGTGGTATTGAATCTGCTTTTTGAAGAAATATATTAAATCTACTGTATATGCCTGCCCTGCTATACACATGCATCTGCTATGTTTTTCCATGACTGGCTCCTCCAGAGATACCCACCCCCCCATTCCTGCCTTCTTTGCCCTGCCCCACACTTGCAGTCCCCTCTGCTCAGAGTCCCCCACCTGCAGCCCCCTCTCCCACTATTCACATCCCTCCCCTCCTCTCTCCGTGTGTGTGTGTGTGTGTGTGTGTGTGTGTGTGTGTGCCTTTCTCTTGGTTTCATCCCTTCACTGCCAGAGTCCTATTCCGCACATCCTTGACTCCGCCTTCCATACCCCGCCCCATGACTTAATGATTGCCAGGGCACTTTGTTATCCTGACCGCCAGGAACAACTGTGTCACACAGGGTCTGCCCACACTGATGGCTCCCCCTGTGGAAAATGAGCCCTGAGTGCTTCCTCAGACAGGGTACAGCCCACTGAGGGTCATATTTGTGACAGAGGGAAAGGTGTGAATTGTGCCCCTGAGCATTTGGTTTAACCCCCCTTCCCCACTTGCTGGCCCTCTTTGGCCCCACGAACTCTAAATGAAAAGACTGACTTAACCACGCAAAAATTTAAGTCTCTAGTCTATGAATTTTCATGAAAATCTGGAAATAGAAAAGTTCTGCATCTAGGCAGGTCCCTGTATTGGTCCTTGGAAAGCCTTCGTAATTCTTTCATGTAGATGTCTACATTTTTGTTTGTTTGTTTGTAGTTTATTCCCAGCGAATGTCTTCACAGCCCCCCTAAAGATCCAATAGCAATTCTGATAAATTTTCAACAGCAAGCAGGGACATTGGCCCCAAGGCTTATGTCATCCAAATAAAAAAAATTCTCCTTTTCCTTCCATGGTCATCCTTGGTATATGTATATCCCCCATGTTATTCTTAAATAATGTCGTTCATGTTGTTGTGAGTGTTCTGGATCTGGTTGGATGGCAGCAGCCTTTAGATGAGGAAGGGACGGCTGAATTTATTTTTCCTCATGTCTAGTGTCCCTCCTCCACCCTTACTTTCTTTGCACCTGTGATTCTAAGCGTGACTCTTTGTTCTCAAGCCCTGTGTGCGGTGGGATGTAGATGCAGGTGGGAAAGCAAGGATTTGCAACAGTGCACTGGTGTCTGTGTTTTCTACACCAGCAACCTGACAAACGTGGCTTGCTCTGTTCGGGGTCCCCAGGTACTGCTTCCACTGCTGTCTATAGTTTGCACCCTTGAATGATGAGGCCCCATGGAACCTGAGCTTTGTGGGTACCAGAGCAATGGGGAGAGTGGTGCTTTAACAACTTTGTCTGGTCTGATGCTGGGGTACTGGGGAGAGGGTTGTTTTTTTTTTTTTTGCCTTTCTTGCTGTCTTTAACAACTCCATTTTCAAAAGAAAATCTAAAGAGATAATGCAGGGGAGGTATATTTCTATTCTTTGAGAAAAAAAACTGCCACATTGTCCTTAGGGTCATCCTACATCTGTTTAACAAGCAAAAGCCAGAGAAACGGTGTGGTTGCATTTCCTGAAGCACCCAGGTCTCTGTTGGTAGCTGAGGTGCCTTAGAAAAAGTAACACTTCTTATCACTTCATGCTTGTTTCTTTGATAGTTGTGAAGTCAGCTGTCCGTTGTTTGTTTTAGAATGAGTCTCTCCCTGTAGCCCAGAAACTTGCTATACAGCCTGACTGGCCACAAACTCACGGTCCTCCTGCCTCAGCCTCCTAAGTGCTGTGATTATATGCATGACTCACGAGTCATGCATGTAATCACAGCACTTAGGATGCTTTAGACCATCAGCTTTTCTGTATTTGCCATCTTTATATATGGAGGAAAGCTTTCTCTGCAGAGCATATCCCATTCATCTGATGGTTGCACAGAACTCAGGTACATATACATCCTACTGTCCTCATTAAGATGGAAAGCCTTTGCATAGGAGCTTCAGCATGAGAGTTCTGCTCCTGCCAACTGGTTCTTACGGCACCCAGGACTAGTAATAGAACCCTAGCTCAAAACCTGCTCAGGGCTCTAAGATCAGCTGTTTTAACATTCTCCTTGCCATCCCTGCTAGTTAGAGTTCTCTAAAGGAACAGTCCATAGAACACCCCCCCATAGAATGCACTTACACATGTGTGCACGTACACATTTATTAGTAAAAGGCGAAAGATTTCTGCAATCTGAAGAGAGACCAGAGTATACACATTTATTAGAATGTAGTAGATCAGCTTAATCAATACTCTGGAAATAGTACAACAGTTGCATTGTACCAGAGAAAGCCAAGAGTCTGGTATTTGCTTAGTTTGACAGACTGGTGCCTCAGCAGTCCCTGTCTATGCCAAAGACCTAGAGGATTCCTGGAGAGCCACTGGTCCTCAGCCCACATTCAAAGGCAGGAAATGTTGGTTCTAATATCTGAGAAAGAATCAGCAGCAGCCACAAAGTAAATTAATTTGGTAGCAAGAGGCAAGGCCAACTGATCAAAAGGCAGGTGACCCCCCCATGGCTTATTTATCTAGGCTGCTACCTGAAGGTGTTGCCTGCATTTGAGATGGCCCTTCCTACATCAGCCAGGGGCAATCAAGACAGTTCTTCAAGTGACACTCTGCTGAGATGATTCACACTTGTGGGAAATTGACATTTAAAAGCAGTCATTACACCGAGTTCATTCTTTGCTGTTATAATCTACATTGTGTATGTGCAGGTAGTTAGGGCAGGAACTGTCCTCCCTGTGCAGGAGAGGACTCTGCAGTCAACAGAAGGACCCAAAAAGCATCTGAGGAGCCGGTTAGTCAGGATCTGGGAAGGCCAGAGGCAGGGGAAGAAAGGATTGATGGCCCCTTGGGAAGAGAGTATTTGGTGTTGTGCAGTGCCCTGGAGATAAGACCAGAGAAGTGGTGGCCGAGCCTCATTGCAGCCTGCTCAGGAATATGGGACAAGGGCATTCTGGGTTCACCTGTGTGGTAAGAATGTCCTGCATAGCCTGGGGCATTTGAATATTTGGTTTCCAGTTGGAAATTCTGTTTGAGGAACTTAGGTGATGTAACCTCTTTAGAAGATGTACGTCACTGGAAAGTCTTGTGCCGTTTGTAGTCTGCTTTCTCTGCTTCCTGCTTATCGTAAAGGATGTGAATGAGCTCTCAGCATAGCATGAAAACATGCTTACCTTTTCCCTACCGTGACGGAACTCTTACCCTTCTGGAACTGTAGTCCCAATCAACCCCTTGTTCTGTGAGTTCCCTTGGTCATGGTCCTGGACTGCAGTGATCATGCAGGACTTCACTGTGCTGAGTGTGGGGGAGAACTTTCACCAACCAGCTGCCCTAGAATCCTGCACAGTAGCACTTGGGGATGGTGCAGCGCGAGCTGCCTAGGCATCTTCCTGCTTTCCATCCGAGAGACCCACTCGTGTGGAGGCACAGATCGTTTGAGGATGGGCTGCGCGGGTGTGATGGAAGAAATCAGAAGGTACTCTGGGTTGGGGGCTGCTTGCTACAGTGGTAGTTAAATTACAGCACAGATTTTGGAGGGACATTCAAACCATAGCAGGAGAGCAGTAGGACTTGATGATGTAAGTCTGGGGGGTGTGGGCCACTGATAAGGGTTTTGTAACTGGAGTTCAAGACCTATCAGCAGGGGCTGTCCAGGGATTGAGACCTGCAGGGCAAGGTCAGGACCACATCTCGCTGTGCCTGAGGCTCATGGCTTCCAGTCACCATTGTTGTGGGGAGTGATGGGTGATCTCTCAGCATGTACACATAAGACCTGATCTGTGAGAGTAGAGAAGCTGCAGTGAGAGCCTGGGCAGCCCATTCCATGAGGTTCCTGTTGCCTGGCTTTTGGCGCCTCAGCTCTGTCTGCAGTGGGAAGTGGAAAATGGAAGCTGCCTTGCATCTGCATATCTCCTCCCCTTTGGAATTTTAAGGATGAAAGACAGCATCTTCTCATTTGAACCTTTTGGCTAATTAGACCAGAAGCCCATTGTTGCTATTATTACAAGGATAATGGATGTTCTTGACTGCTGGCAGGAGTGGGGGTGGGGTGGTAATTATGCCTCCTCAGAGCCCACAGCTTTTGCCTTGTTGGGGTTTTGAAGGTGTTCAAGGCCCATCTTCTCCAGGAGCAGCTGATGTTTCATTGGGAGAGGTGTACAGTTAGGTTGTCAGCAGCCTGCTTCACTGCATGGTCAAGATCTCCTCAGAACTGTGTCCTGTACACTCCCTTGTTGTGTCTCAAGGCCATCTGTCTCTGTGAACTGGTTACTTCTGATAAGGGAAATGCTACAGGCAGGCTGGTTGGAATGCAGCTCAGGCTGGCTTCTGTTTGAGGGCTGGGACTGATGTCAGAAAGTCTGTGAGTTAGAGGGGGTGATGAACCCAGCCCTGCTCTGATTCAGGCTGTTTGACCATTTAACTACCATTACATTGTATCGTGATCTTTGTGGGTGGGGAACTCAAAAGGGAGGTGAATCTTTCATGTTTTCTAATGTCTGGTACTTTGGTTAGATTTGAATTGGACAGCCACTGGGAAGACTCACTAGCACATGGCTTCTTGGCTAGCCTGGGAGCATCACACTCAGCGCTGGTTGTCAGTGTGTTCACAATACTCCCCGCCCAGCCTTCTTCCATGGTGACTCAGAGCCATCAGGCTGGCTGTGCCCAGCTTCAGAAGTCACTTCTGATCTCCTTGTGGTCAAAGTCTCAGAGAGGGACACAGAGCCACCCACCCTCGGGACAAGTATTTCAAATGCCATCTTGGAGACCTTGTGGTGATTTGAATGAGAAAGGCCACCATAGGCTCATTTATTTGAACACTTAGTCTCCAGTTGGTGGGGCTGTTTGGGAAGGACTGGGAGGTGTGGTCTTTAATGGAGGAGATTTGTCACTGAGAGTGGGCTTTGAAGTCTCAGAAGCACACATCAGACTGTCTTGCTCACTGTCTCTGCTTGTGGATCAGGATGTAACTGATCTGCTGCTCCAGCACCATACTTGGTGCCATGCTCCCTGCCATTATGATAATGGACTAAACCACTGAAACTAATCCCCCAGTTAAATGCTTTCTCTTATTGGAGTTGTCTTGGTTGTGGTGTGTATTCACAGCCATGGAACAATGACTAAGACAGCTGCTTCCGTCTTAGTGCTGTATCACACTTATAGAACAATGACTAAGACAGTCCCTGTGTGTAAAAACATGGTGACACCATGGAGCTTTGTCAGGAGCACTTCACTGATAGAGCTGTAGGTCAGGTGAAGCATTTCAGTTCACTAAACTCACTCAGAAGAGCTAGAGACAAGCACTTGCCTGTCCAGTAGCAGAATCAGTGCAGCAATATTGTTCTGGAACTTTCTTTGCTGGTTATACTTGAAATGTGCTCAGGGCACCTTCTGTTTATACTTTTTATTTTGAATATTTTCTAAATTGAAGTGTTCTGGGCCAGACCAACGAGTGGTGACAATAGCTGCCCATTTTCCTGAACTTGCAGAGTGGCCTTCACAGAGGAGTAGGCTTCCTGTCTACCAAGGACTTCCTTGAAGTTAATATCACTCTGGAACACTGGCTGCATGGCATCAGGGTTGGGGGTTAGCTTAGGGGAGTTTTGGAAATGAGCACAGTGCCATTCTTCTCAGGAGAAAGTTTTTAAGTGAATACAATATGGGTACTGGTGGCTTACACCAGTAATCTCAGCACTCAATAAGAGTTTGAGCTAGGATTGCCACAGGTTCTTGTTGGCCTGGGCTGCAGAATAAGACCCCATTTAGAAAAACAAACCAAGCAAAGCAGAGTGTGGTGGTGCACACCTTTAATCCCAGTTACTTGGTAGGCAGAGGTGTGTGGATCTGTGAGTCTGGGACCAGCCTGGTCTACTTAGTAAGACCAGTTAGGTCAGCATAATGAGACTGAGTGAAACAATGGGCAATAACAGAAATTTTAGGGATACTCTTAATTTGTCTCTGTATTAATCTCTCCCATTTCTTGTTTCCCACTAGTGAGCTAGTTCAGGTCCCCTCCCACCCCCTCCACTCCACTCCCAGTACTTTTCTCGTCTCCTTGGAGAGAACTGTTTCTTTTGCATCAGCTATATTCCCTTTCTTAATGAGGTATCCTTTGGATACTGATCCTAGTCAGTATCTAATGGCAACAAGAAGATGTCTGAGCCCTTTGGATACTAACCTTAAAGTCTCCTCAAGTTCACACAGTGTCCAGCCCTGTCAGCAAGGACATTTGCACACATTGTGTGTTGATTCCCCATGCCTGACAGGAAAGAGGCAGAGAGGACTGTGGGTAAAATGTCAGGACTGAACACTCACAGCAAAGGGATCTATGAAATATTTCACTGCTCAGCAATTTAAAGGGATTTTTGCATAGTAGGTTCATATCCCTTGTCTGTAATAACTGGGACCAGATGTGTTTCAGATTCTAGAGGTTTTTTATTATTTTTTTAAAATTATTTAATTTTATTTTATGTGTATTGGTGTGAGGGTGTCAGATCCCCTGGAACTGTAGTTACACACATTTGTGAGCTGTCATGTAGGTTCTGGGAGTTGAACCTGGGTCCTTTGGAAGAGCAACCAGTCCTCTTAACCAGTGAGCCATCTCTCAGGTCCTCCAGAGGTTTTTTAAAAAAGAGTATTTGCATGTCCTTGAGCTGTCTTGAGAAGGGAACTGATTGTAAACACAAAGTTTATTTGTTTCTTATACTAGCCGCCTAAAGATAATTTTATATAATGTTCCAAATACTTTTGAACATGAAACTGAATTTCATGGCATGGAATTTCCTGATTGTCGTAGTATCAGACCAAGGCTCAGAGTTTCAGATTTGGGCACATTTCAGATACCGGATTCTGAATTAGAAATTCTCAACATTTTGATGTGTTTAGATATCTATGATGTCACTATAACTGTGATCTGACACCTGGTAGATAGCCTGCTGGTCAGGTGCCTG
>LOJH01004708.1:24942-35720 GCA_001685095.1 Ellobius talpinus | reverse complement strand
CCTGCTGTAGAAGGAGGCAGGGAAGTGCTGAAGGAATGGACTCCCTTGGAGCTCCACCACTCAGGCCCAGAGAGCTTCTCTGGGCTCCTGCTTGTATCATCATGCTTAGAGGAGAGCTGGGGTTGAACCTGGCTTCTTTGAGGTGTACAATTCTTTGACTTCTGCTTTTTGTTTTTTAAGGAATTAATCTTTCTTAAACCAGAATGTTGAGGACAAAATGCCAGAACTGCACATGTACATAGGAATCGTATTTTCCACATCTTATAGTCTTGATTTTCCTAAAAACAGTTTATATTTTATTGTCTTTGTGAATTCTTTTTTTCCAGTGAAAAAAGCATATAAAAATTTTAAAAAGAATATAAAAATTTAAATTTGATCAGTTGAAATCCCTGAATATTATAGATTTAAATACTGATGTTTTTTTCTTCTCCTTTTTCTTGCAGCTGTTTGGGGCAACTTTGTTAACATGAGGTAATTATTTTTAATTGTTTGGACATTGTGGTTGGGTTTTATAGAGTCGACTGCAACTCAGTTTGATCATGAGTTAATTGAGTATTTTTGATGAAGCTGTTATGTTATTGCATATCCGGGTGTTTCATTTCTTCAATGGGTGTTCTCAAGGGAGGCAAGAGATCTTAGAGTTTATCCCAGTGAAGTTCAGCTGGAAATGATAGTCACTGTGTTGCCTGCCTCCCTCTGCCTCCTCCCGTAGATGCGCACAGTTGACACTAGCCTTTGTTACTCACATGCACGGTGCATTCTGTTTGGCTTGAGAGGGAACGTGGGGCCTTTTGCACAGCTCTTCCAGAAGGATGATGTCTTAGAAATCATGGTTACCTTTTTGCCTCACGGAGCCAGCTACAGCTTGAGCCTTCCCTACCTCCAAAGTGCTTGGGACCAGAGACATTCAGATTTTACAGGGTTTCTATTTCCCTTTTTCATGTTTTAGAATATTTATGCATGTATAATGAAACATGGGTTAGGACCCATGTTTAAACACGGAATTCACTTGTGTTTCTTACACATACATAGCCTGAAAGTGACTTTATAGTTACTTTTGGTCAGCCTGTGTTTTGACCCTGACTTGTCACCTGAGGTCAGCTGTGGAATTTTCTTGTTGGTGTCACCATGTTTCAGATTTAGAGTATTTGGGATTTTAGATGTTTAGATTTTCAGTTCGGGATGTTTGTCTGTACTAGATGTGGCTGTCAAGACCTCCGGTCTGGGGCTGAGGCTTGTGGAACAAGCTTGAGTGTACATGTTTTGTTGTTGTTCCTGTTTTGCTTTGTTTGTTTTGGGACAGAGTATTACAATGTAGCACAGGCTACCTTTGAATTTACAGTGTAGTTCAGATTCCCTCAAGTCCATGATTCTCCCACCTCAGGCTCCCAAGTGCTAGGATTATAGCCATTTATTACCAATCTAGCCTTCTAAAGTTTGTTTTTTAATAGGCAGTAGGGATTTTATTAAGAATCCTTGTGTAGCAGGTTAAAAAAACAACACCTAAAAACCAGCTGAAGAGTAAAAAGCTTTCATTTTACAAGCAGATTTGCTACATAGTGCACTTGTCTGCTTATGGAGACTTTTGCTCCACTTTGTTATCTCCTGCTATCAGGAGAAGGAAGAGTTCCACTGCTGTTCCTGATGGGGATGTTGGTACTGGAATCTTTGAGCTGCACACAAGAAACAAGCTGGCTTCCCCACCCCCAGCAGCCTCTTCTTGTGGAGTTGGTTTTGCTTGCAAGGCTGCTGGGACTGTGTTGATCTGATTCTCACTGCCAGTGTGTCCCCTAACAAAGGCGGCTGTGTGTGGATGGGTGGGGTGGTCAGGTCTCTTTTAAAGGTACTCTGTTTTTCCTTGGAATAACTACAATTTTGTGTTAAATCCCTGAGAAAGCCCAGTAGACAAACACAGACTCCTATAGACATGCCACCCTGCATCTTAAAATTTCTCGTTGGGTGTAACATGGAAGTAAGATTATTTAGTTTAATTGAACCAATCTGTTGGGGGGAAAAATCCCAAGTGTTCATAGACCTGAGGAGATTGCCTCACACTCTCTCATTGTCCTCTTCTGTGCCCCCTGCTGGGGAGAGCTGGAAGTGTCTGTCAGTACTTGAGCAAGATAGGCAGAGGGTCTGTAAGTAGGATTTGCTTTGGGGTAATTGGTTCAAAAACAAATCTTGAAGGCACAAAGTCTTTCAACTGATCTCAGTTCTGCAGCTTTCTGCTCAACAGGTCTCTCCAGGAAAACAGTGAACTAAAGCTTGAAAGCAGGATCGAAGAGGTTAGTCTCTCTTCCGCTCTGCTCCTGGCCCATTCATATATCTGTCAACTTCCTTGGGGGGACGNGGGGGAGATTCATGCGCCTTGATGCTGTTCGGTGCCTCTGCAACTGGAGCATCATTCTGTTCCGTATGGGGTCTTTCTGCTTGTCAGTCTATAGACCATTTGCCCCATTAAAATCTGTTCCCTCCAGTGTTAAGCTAGGGCAAAAGTAATGGAAGGCCTGCTTGCTTTAAAACTGGTTTCTGTTCTTGTTCCAGATTGTTGAACCATTAAGAGAGAAAATCAGGGATTTGGAAAAAAGGTATGAACCCTTTTTTGTTTTGACTTTAAGAAAATGTGTTAGGTGAGTGACAGGAAATATCAGTGTTTAAAATGTTCATCTCAGTTGAGTTCATTGTATAAGAAAGTTATGTGTGAAATTAGAGAATATAAAAAATTAAGGCATTCTCAAGAGAGACTTTCCCTTCCCTATACAGCTGAGTGTTTAAAGTTGGAATGTAGCGGTGGTGCTTGAGAGGCAGCCTGTCTGTTGTGCAGTCTCCTGGAGCTCAGTGTATCCTCACTGGCCTCCAGCCAAGCTCACAGTCCTCCTGCTTAGCCCTCCAGATTCTGGAATTACAAATCGTGTACTTCCACACCAGGTCCTGGATGTGGTGTTTTAAAACATTTAAAAAAAACCCTTTGTCATTAAGGACTATTTCCTATTAAAGCAATAGAATTCCTTTAAGAAAACAAAAAGGGAGATTTTGTTTGTTTGCGATTTGAAGTTAATTTTTCTATGGCTTTTATAAAATCTTGACAAGAGATCTTAAGTTTTAAAAAAAATCCTTCTAAAATCAGGGCTGGGGAGATACTTTGGTGGATAAAGTGCTTACCCTGTAAGAATGAAGCTGGAGTTAGGAACCCCAAATCCACATGGAAGCCCCATAGATGTGCATTTCCTGCAGCGCTGGAGGGACAGTTGATTCTCCTGACCGGTTCTTTTTTTTTTTTAAGACTGCTTTTCCCCATGATCTAATCCCCCAACCCCAACACATATACCTTCTTGTCCCCACCCCACCTTCTCTCACTTTTTTTGTTATTTTTTGGTGATGCACTAAGTCCAGTTTCTGATGCTGGCTGGAATGTTGTTCAATCTTGTGCAGGTAACTGCAGCTGCCATGAGTTCCTGGGTGCAGGGGCGATGTCACGTCCACAGACAGTATTTCATGGCATCTCTTCCCATCCTTTGGCTCTTTGATTCTTTCTACCACTTCTGCAGTTCCAAAGAGCCTTGGGGTGTGACGTGGGTTGACACTTAAGACTAAGCACAAAACAGTCACTTGTTCTCAGCACTCTGTCAAATTATGAGTCTGCTCATTAACTACTGCCAACTGTTAACAAAGGTGACTCTGACACCTTTTTTAACAGTCAAGAAAGCGCTAATCAAAGTGTGTATGTGTGTGTGTATCCATGAGGAGATGATATATGTATGTGTGTGTTTATATATGTGTGTATATATGTATGTATATATATATATATATATATTTATATGTATGTATCACACACACATACATCCATGAGGTAGTTTGACATTGTGTCTATATAGTAAGTCAACAGTTGTATGTTCCTCCCTGAGACCTGGGACCTGCTCCTCAATCCAATCCAAAAGCAGTTAGCTTTCCTGTAATCTTTCTACCACTATTGCACTAGTGGGTACATCTGACTGCTGGTTGGTACTGTAGCATTCTGGCTCTACCAGTGGAGACTTTCCTCTGCAGCACTGGCACAGTGCCTTTTGGCTCTATAAAGGCTAGCCAGCAAGGACAAAGGTAACAGGCCAGTTCTAGACTGGTTTCTCAGTGCTCAGCAACCCAAGTGTCTTCTATCTTCAGTGGCAGTCTTGGCACCTGGTTATGGTGCAGTGGTGACTGCTTGTGTTATTTGGGGTGCTGTGGGACCTTCCTCATCAGTAACACATAGGCACCGAGATTTTAATTAAGTAATCCATGATTGCTAGGAGCATCATTGTCCCTCCATGCAGGGCACCTGTTTTAGTCAGCAGTGCCGTGATAAAACACCATTACCACAACAACTTAGAAAAGGAAGGGTGTATTGGGCTTATGGTTCCAGAGGGATGAGTTCATGATGGCTACAAGTGGTAGGCATAGTGGCAGAGCAGAAGCCGAGCTTTCCATCTTAAACCTCAAGCAGGAACAGAGAGAGAGAGAGAACTAGAAATGGTGAGTCTCTTAACTCTCAAAACGTTTCTCTAGCTATACACCTCCTCCAGCAAGGCCACACCTTCTAAGCCTCCATAACCAGCACCAACGACTGGGAAACCAGAATTCAAATGCCTAGAACATGTGGTTCATTTTACATTCAAACTATCGCATTGTACTCTCTGGCCTCTGTAATGCAAAATGCATTTTGTCCTAACTTTAAAGGTCCCTGTAGTCTTTTATAGTCACAACACCATGTAAAGGGCCAAAGTCTCTTCTGAGATTCCATTTAGTATCTTAATTGTAACCACCTGCAAAATCAAATCATATACTCCTGACATAAAATGGCACAGAAGATATGCTACCATTTTAAAATGGACCACCTGCAAAATCAAATTATATACTCCTGACATAAAATGGCACAGAAGATACACTACCATTTTAAAATGGAGGAATGAGGGCATGGTGAGGAAATGGTGGAGTAAGCAAAACTGAAGCCCAGCAGGGCAAACTATAGCCTATAGTTCCAAAGGGCTTAGATGGTGCTGTCCCTCCAACTTTGACACCTCCCTTGGGCTGGTATCTTGGCAGATACCTCATGGTTCTGGCATTTCTAACGACTCATGGTCTCCAGCACAACCCAGATTGTGCTTTTATAGCTTCACACAGTGACTTCCCACGGCTATTACATTGGGACTTCTCTGATACATGTTGCCTGGCCGAGGATGTTCTCTGAAACTGCAGCAGATGCTGCTGCAACCCCTTCACTCTTGCCCCATACAGAGCAGCTTTTGATTGCAATTGTCTTTAGGAGCAGAAAACACCTTATGCCCTTACGCCTGCTTGTTTTTGTTTTTTGGGGGGTTTGTTTGTTTTTTGTTTTTTGTTTTGTTTTTTAGAAGTTTGAGGCTTACCTGGGCGGGATCTCACCCTTCCCATTGCTCCAGTTCAGAGGAGGCCTTTCCCTTGACATGTTCATCTCTAACAATTGCAGCCTCTATTCTGCCAACCTCTGTACTATTTTAAGCTTGTCGGTATCCCTTTTCTCTGCAAACTATGCAGTTTGTATTCTTTTCTGCCCCAATAGCTCTTTTTATTTTAGACCCACATAAGAGTGATTGCTAATAACCATGCCACAGGATCTATTTTGGGCTCCCTTAAAATCTCCTTTGCCAAAGAAATAAATCCATCACTTTTAAATTTACTGTGGGTGAGTTCTTGGGACACAAACAGAAAGCTTTCACATTCTTTGCCACAATATCACAAAAGCAGTTTTTTTTGCAGCTGCTAATATTGTCCTTCTTTGAAGCCTCTTGGCCTGGGCTTCCACAGTCTGTGTGGTTCTTAGCACTGCTCTCTTCCAGGCATCTACTTTAATGGCTTTGGGTTGATTTTTGAATAGGGTGAGTTAAGGATCCCGTTTCATCCTTCAGCGTGCAGATAGCCAGCTTCCCTAGGTCTATTTAAGGAAGATGCTCTTTTCTCTAGTGTGTGTCTTTTGGCTGTACTTTTAAAAATCAGATGGCTGTACTTTTGTGGCCTTGTGTCAGGGTCCTCAGTTCTATTTCATTGATCTATGTGTCTGTTTTTGTGCCAGTACCATGTTGTTTTTATTATGTGATTCTGTAGTGTAACTTGAAATTAGGGATGATATTACCCCAGGAGTACTCTTTTTGTTTAGGATTTCTTTGGCTATCTGTGTCTTTACTTCCATATAAATTTTAAGCCCCCT
The DNA here is from genome assembly GCA_001685095.1 of Ellobius talpinus. Classification (NCBI taxonomy): domain Eukaryota; kingdom Metazoa; phylum Chordata; class Mammalia; order Rodentia; family Cricetidae; genus Ellobius; species Ellobius talpinus. The sequence continues at coordinate 29,500 of LOJH01004708.1, read as the reverse complement.
CCCCTTAATTCTGTGAAGAACATCATTAAACTTTTGATATTGTATGGAATCTATAAATTGCTTTTGGTTGAATAGCTATGTTCACAGTATTAATTCCGCCAATCCATATGCATAGGAGGCTTTCCGTCTTCTACTGGCTTTCTCAATCTCAGTGTTTTAAAGTTTTTCCATCATGGTTTTCTGGCATCCCTGGTTAGGTTTATTCAAAGGGTTTTTTTGGCTGGTTTTTTAAAGCTGGGGTGAATGTGGTTGTTCCCCCAGTTTTCTCAGTGTATTTGTCAATGATATATAGGAACGGTACTGAGTTTTTGATTGTTGATTTTGTATCCTGATTGCTTGAAAGTGTTTATCAGTTCTAAGTGCTTTCTGGTATAGGGTTTAGGGTTTCATCTTTTACAGTCATATCATCTGCCAATAAAGATACGTTGACATCTTTCTTTCCTATTTCTTTCCATCTTTTCTGTTTTGCTTGTCTTATTGCTCTGGTTAAGACATATAATACTATATTGAATAAGTGTGGAGAAAGTGGTCACCCCTGTTTTGGATTGAGTGGAATGTTTTGAGTTTCTCTATTTACTAAGCCAGCTATATGTTTGTATGTTTATCACATTCAGTGTTTATTATGTTGAGATGTGTTCCTTTTAGTCTTTGTTTCTTCAGGACTTTTAACATGAGGAGATGTTGGATATTGTCTAAAGGCTCTTCTTTTTTTTCATTTATGACCATGTGATTGATGTTCTTGAGTTCTTTTGGTCAATTGACATTGTATATTACAGTTTACATTTACATTGATTTGTGTATTGAACCATCCCTGCATCTCTGGAAGAAGCCTGACTTGACCGTGGTGAATGATCTTTGTGATGTGTTCTTGAATTCATTTTGTACCATAAGGAGTTGTCTTGCCATTCTTCAAAGAGTAGAGTAAGGGATCAGCACACAAGGGGAATTTTATTTTGCAGGTGGGAGTACCAGTTTAAAAGGAAAGTGGAAACTGAAGCTGCAGTTGGTAACAGGATCCCTTAGCAACCATTACAGCTTTACCTGTTTGTGGGTCTGGGTCTGGAGACACCAACCACGAGATTACTGGAGAGTGTTACATCTCTGTCCTTGCAGGTCCTCAGCCAGCTGAGAACAGTGTGCTGAGAAACTAGTCTGCAGAGAGCGAGAATGACATAGGCAGTGACCTTAGGATAGGAATAGTAGGTGCTCTCAAAGACATGACCAATTCCCGTCTGCAGTAGTAGTGCTGGATCTTGCAGTGGTCTGCCTTAGTGGGTCTCAAAACCTGGACTGGTCTTCTCAGATGAGCAATCTAACACTGAAGTCTTCGGTTGTATTTCAAAACCCCCAGGGTAACTGGCTAAAAGCCAGACTCTGGAAAAGGCTGTGCTGACCAGAGGTCTATATAGGTTCAAGTGTGTATGTATGCAAATGAGGTATAGAATAAGGACCAATCAGGAGAGAGCTTATCAGCCTGGGAAAGGAAAACAAAGCAGACCAGAAGAAGGAGTGTTTTCTGTTCGGGTCATCCAGTGGTGTTGTTGTGCAAGTGGGGAAAGAAGGGTATAGCCACATGGTACTTTGAGCCCTGGCTGCCAACCTGTGTAGCCAGGGCCTCTCCAGCATCATCAGCACTTGAGAGGCAAAAATGGGATACTGTCCGACAAGCTGGCTAGCTATACTCAGTAGAGTCAGTGAGCTCTGGTTCAGTGAGAGATCCTGTCTCAGTAAACAAAGTGGAACGCCATTGGAGACACACAGCATTAGCTCTTGGCCTTTACACCTATCACACATGTGCATGCATGTGCGCACGTGCACCCACACAACCCTTCTCAAATCACCGTGATTTCTATAAACTGTGATGACCTAAATACATGTTCATAAAAACATTTTTTCCTTTCCAATTAAGTATAGTTTCTCCATAAAACATTGGAAGAAGAATGTAGGTGTGTTGAAGTTTTCCAAACTGTGAATTCCTAATTCTCAGGGCACATGGATTGAGGCTACTCCTTCCCTGTTTGCACTTCTGCACGGTGGTCTGATAGAGAGTTTCAGAACAAGCAGTCATCCGGAGGACATAAAACGAAGTGCTGCCTGTGGGCTGTCAGCTTTGTTATCCACCTGCCCTTGCCACCAGAGCTGCTCAGATTGTCAAAATCTAGTTCTGGTCAAGTGACTGGGAGGGAAGAATTGAACGGCAGAGGCTTCCATCTGAATCAGGTTCCAGCAGATGTCTTCCTTATCCCTTTGATTTGGTGGTATCTCCTGTGAGTGCGCAAGTCTGTCAGTCATACAAGCAATCTCCCTTTATCACTTGCACTTCTAAGTCAGTCACATCTCAGACCCTAGGACTTAGTCCCTCTGTGTTGTGTGACGAGAGTAACAGTTGAGGGCTCAGAGAGATGACTTTGTGCTAAGATCCCATGCTGCTTGTGAAGAGGACCCAGGTTCAGTTCCCAGCACCCAGTTTGGGATGCTCACAACTACTTGAAATTCCAACTCTAAGGGATTCTACGCCCTCTTCTGGATACTGTGGATACACACTCTAATATACATATATCCACACACCAATGCATACTAATTTTGTATTAAAATAGAATAAATCATAAAAAGTCATGATTGAATCCTAAGAAATTTCAAAAAGAAGCACTAATATCAAGTTTTTCTTTTCCTGGGATGTTTTAGTTATTTGTGTTAGCATTCTGTAACCCTTACCAAGTCCAGAGCAAGGAGGAGGAAATGGAGAGTCATTTCTGTTTGATTCTAAAATGTTTAAAGGACTCACAGGCCGTAAGAATAGGGAGAGATCCCAACAAGCCTGTTCACTCCTTTTCCTCTTATCTTCTGAGCAATCAGGCAAACTCTTACTTCGAGCTCTTATTGAAGAAGTCATTGCTAACAAATTCCCCGGAGAACATAAAACAGAAGGAAGCAGAGGCACGATGAAGTACATAGTGAAGGCTCTTCCTCAGCCAATTAATATGGCATTATTTGTGGTTTTAAAATCCCTTACCATGGTTTTGTACAGAAATTCTATTGTTGTTTGCATTTTCATTGGTTAAAAGCCAGAAATTCTTCCTTTCAATAAGACTGCATAATTTAGAATATTTTAATCATGATTTTTAACAAATAAACTGTTCATGGGAAGAAATAACCCATCACAGATTTTCATTTCTTTAAACAGTCCCACTGGTTAACTTATGTAAAATTCAACGAGGTAGCTTCCCAGCGGCAACGGTTTGCAGACAGAATCCCTCCGAAGTCAGCAGTGATGCTGCTCCCTTTGACACCTTCATGATGTTCTTCGTGCTTTTAAACTTGAAGAGACATTGGAGCATTTCCACAAGTGCAGTTTTGTCAATCTGAGACAGAGCCGTCTTAAAAAAGAGGCAGGGCTCGACATTTGCCCTCTGGGTCTCCATATTGATTTCTTGCTAAAACATCTCAGCTTTCCTTGGTGAGTGAGGCCTGTGGGAAGAGCTTCCTTTCCCGAGAACAGCTCAGATGTGACTAAGGAGGCTTTGTGCTAGAATTCACTGGACCCCTGATTTCACTTGCTCAACTGAAACATCCTTTTGACGAGATAAGAATGTTTCTGGAAATAATGTGCTTTTCTTGTCTTTTGTTTTGTTTTTAATGGGCTTGTTACTTTGTGCAAAGTGCCCTACAAGAAACGAGGTGGCTAATGATTGTATATAGGGAAATATGTGAGGACAGTGGTTCTGCACACGGCTGATAGGGGTTATATGTGACCTTCCTATCATAACCGGTTCTGCCCTTCTCCCCTCACATCCTTCATTCCCTCCTCCACATAGCTCCCATTCTCTCCCCTCCTCTCTGCAGACAGTCTCACACTGTAGCTCATGTTATCCTGAGCGTGCACATTTATTTCCATTTATTAATACTGATTTTGCAGTCAGTCTCGGTGTTTGGTGTGGTTCTAGTACCTTCCATGGAAAAGTAAATCCTCAGCTCTTCCATACATAAGGTGGCATAAACTGAGCACTTAAATCATCTCTAAAGATTCGCTTTGGTCAACGAGCATGCTGTGCAGTAGGAAGTATTGACGGGAATGTATCCACTTAATCCACACACGAAAAGCATTTCTGATCTGCAGTTGGTTGAACTCAGGAAGCCTGCTGCATGCTGTTGTTTTAACTCATCTCCATTTCTCTAAATATTCTTTGAATATCCTGAGTAGTGGTGATGATTTTATTTTCCTTTATTGTGGTCTAGGGGATGGAACCCAGGGCCTTTGCATGCACTGCAAGCACTTTCCTGCTAAGCTGCATTCTTAACCCAGTGGCGACTTAGATTCCTAATGAGAGAGCTTCCTATTCTTATGAGTGTGGCCTAAAACCCTAAGGCTAAGGTCTAGAAGGATTTTAAAAACTGATAAAGTGATAATTGGGTCCTAGTTGCTTTCTGGTGAGGTGCTACTTTGTTAGCAGGTGTGCACACCATCGGCTTTAGTTCTCAAGTATAACCTCTGAGAGAACCTAGGCAACAATGAGAACCCTAAGAGAGACATACATGGATCTAATCTACATGGGAAGTA
>LOJH01004708.1:0-24922 GCA_001685095.1 Ellobius talpinus | reverse complement strand
GAAGTAGAAAAAGACAAGATCTCCTGAGTAAATTGGGAGCATGAGGACCATGGAAGAGGGTTGAAGGAGAGGGGAGAGGAAGGGAGGAGAACAGAGTAAAATGTGTAGCTCAATAAAATCAGTTAAAAAGGAACAAATTAAAAGTATATGCTCCTCTGAGAAGACTACTTGCCATTTCCTTCCTGGGATAAATAACACAGCAAGTTTCCTTTAAGGGGCTGTAATTGGCCCTCCATGTCCTCAGGTTCCACATTGCTTTCAACCAACTGTAGTTTGACAATATTTGGGAAGAAACTGCCTCTGTAGTGAGCATGAGCAGAGGTTTCGGTTGTTATTCCCCACACTGTGGCGTAGTGACTGTTGACATAGCCTACACCTTGTACTGGTGTCAGAAGGCACTTGAGAGGATTCAAAGCATTACTGTCTAGGGTCTGGATTAGGTTCGTTCTCTCTTCGCTTTAAAGGCAGGGAAAATCTTGAGTGCAGCACACAGCTGCAGCAGGGAAATCTCAGATGCTGCACACAGATCCGCCGGCTTTTGTTAGAGGTAAGGGAACACACACACACAGCAAGCACACAGGGAAAGACCCTCTGAGGAAGGATTTTGAACTCCTGGCTGTGGAGGTGGGGGTGGGAGGTGGGGCTTCAGGTACCTGAAATCTAGCCCATCCTCCACAGTTGGGGGTTTTAAGGATCTTTGAGGAGGCCTTCCTTCCCTAGTTTGGGGTTGGTCAGCTTGAATAATATCAAGGATTTGACAGACCCATAGTTTTGTGGTAAGCATGGCCTGGTCCCCACCTTAAACTTGAACTTATCAAACAAGTCTGATGCAGGGGGTCTCTACTGGGGGCCAGGGTAGGGGGGATTCCACCAGGCCTTCAAGCCTTTGTTTCTGATCAGGAGTTTGAGGAAGAAGCCGGAAGTTGACATCTTTGTTACCCATTTGTGTCCCTTATTATTAATCTGCCTATCTGGGATTGGTCTAATTCCTAGTCTTAAAAGCATATTAGGGGTTGTATGAGGACTGTGTAAGTACTGCTCCTTTGTGTAAGGGACTTGAGCGTCCTCCCTTATTAGGGTCTTCTGGAGTCTTAGAGCTAACCCCTGGGAATGCTGAGGGAGGACACCGCACCCAAAGCTAGTAACTTAGATTCAGTTTGTTCTGTGGCTGATGGATATGCTCACTCTTGACATTTGCTTGGCAGTCTTGTGCTTCTGGTCCTCTCTGAACCATGTCTCTCCCCTTCCCCTTTGTTTTCCAGTGTGTACTTGCCACATTCCCCTGAGACAAAGAGAGTGAAACTCCTGGGTTGGGGATGTAGTTCAACAGTATAGAGAGCTTGACTTGACTAGATGATACCCAGCTCTGTGAAAACAGCAACAAAGTAGAGAGAGTCTTGAAGAGGAAGCCACAGGGAGGGAAGGAACCACCATCCTGTCCAGTTCTCTCCGTAGTTTTTCCGGCCTAGCAGAGGCCATGTCTCTGCTCTCTGTTGCTGGCAGCTGGTAGCTTCTTTCATTACCTCCTCTCAGTCCAGTGTGGGAAAAGAAAGTGACCTATGACCCAACTGAGAAGCTGGAGAGGGATGGACGAGGTGTGACTAGACCAACTGACTTATACACCAACTCCCACGTGCCTGAATGAAGGAGATAGGTTAGCAGTGGACCATTTGGCGAGTAGGGCGTCTGTCCAACATTTCCAGCGTTTCCAACGTAGCCTCCCCCGTGAAGGCATAGACCCCTGTTTGCTCTCCACAGCACGGAGAACATTCCTCAAGTGCTGACTCTAAGCAGCCTGTGACAAAGACAGTTGGTGGCTGGGATGGCCTCTGCGGGCCCTGGGTGAGGCAGGAAGTGATGAGCTGTACACAGCTGCCTGGCACAGCTTGGGGGCCACAGAACTGAGAGCCCAGGATTGCCACTCTTGTCTGCCTGTGTTTACAGTGTGCAAGGGAACCTGCCATTCTGAGAGCATGGAAGCTCTTCCTAGGGAAATTCTGTTCTGTAAAAGCAAGGCCTCTGCTCCATTTCAGCCTGACTGCCTGTTCTCAGGGAACAGCCCCCATATAATGAGTGTGCTGCTCTGTTCGGTTCAGGTTCAGTGACCATTAACGTGTTGTACGGGATGGGGAGATTGTGGGCAGCCCCACCCCTCTTCCTGTTACAACAATAACTACTACAAAGCCACACAGATTCATTAAAGCACTGCGGGGGACTCTGGCTAGGAAGGAGCTGCAGAAACTTCTAGAGCAGGAGAGTTTTATTCTGCCTCTGCTGTCTTGAGAGTCAGTCTTCTGCGTGGACCTGTGACTTCACATGGTCTTGTACTTTATCTGATGCAGTACCCCCACAGTGCCCAGTGTGTGTGTGAGAGAGAGAAAGAGAGAGACAGAGACAGAGAGGATATCCTGGAAATGTTGATCCTCTTTCCTCTGCCAACCGCAGGCTGAGGATTAATGTGTGTGGTGCTGCCATGTCTAGTGCAGTCCATGACCTTACCTGGCTGAGAACAGCTAGTGCTTCTCATCTGCTGCTGCCGCCAGCCTGCAGCTCCTTTAACTTTCGGTCTGTCTCCAGTTGGATCCAAACAGGGATAGGGAAGGAGCGTCTCACACTAAAACTAGCCGCTGTCCCCTCTGTTCCTCTCTGGAAGGGAAAGGAGTGGCAGCCATGCTCTGAGAACAGATAGAAAAAAAATACTCAACTGAGATGTTTTACAACTGAGATGTTTTAGCAAAAAGGTATATATGTATATATACTTTTAAACAAGGCATCCTTTATCAATAGAGAAAAAGGATCAAAGCTGTTTGTCTCCAAACAGGCAGGGCTGGCACACACCTCGGTGGAGTGATGTTTCCTGCATGGATTGTCAAGCCAGGCTTTGCCCGCAGGGTTCTGAGGAGTGCTCCCCTGTGCCGTCTGTACAGAGCCTGGGGAGTGACCCGGGAACCACATTGGACTGACTTTCCCTTTTAATCTCTTCGTATTATAGTTTCACCCAGAAATACCCACCAGTAAAGTTTTTATCAGAAAAGGACCGGAAAAGGATTTTGGTAAGTTTGCACACCAGATTCCATTTATGTTATTAAGAAATTTGCTCTTCTACCTCCTCAAATGAAGCTTTATACGTTTTTATTTAAAAATATAAATTTGGAGCATATATATATATGTGTGTATTTATATCCAATGCAGTATTTTGTATTTTGTTTGTACTGTTTTAATGGCATCACATACTGACAAGGAACCTTGTACCATTAGCAGCTGCTTTTCCTTTCTCCATTGGCTCCCAGCATCCACTACGGCTGCTGTCTGTCCCCAGGGCTTTGCCCCATTCAGATGTTTCATGTGCTGCAGTGATGCACTGTGGCTTCTTGAGTCTGGCTTCTTTGACTTAGAGTGATGTTTCCAGTGTTATCCATTACCTTTCTTTTCATGGGTGAAACTATTGTGAACTGTGTTGCAGTGAATATAAGTGACGTTGTGTAGACATGTGGCTTTTTCTTGTGTACTCAGGGAAATCTACACTGAAAAGGCCAAAATTAGACTGTCTATAGTTAGAGAAGACACGCATTCATATGTATAAAGCCCAAAGGCTCCCCTTAAATGGAATTACTATAGCCAACCAAAGAGTTCAGAGTTGAAGGGTACAGTCTATATGGAAATCCTTGAAACTTCACCCTTGCAACTTTTAGCCTTCTCTGGTGCTTGGACCACAGTGGTGATCACTGTGGGAGCTTCCCTGGCTAAGAGTTTCCTTGATAAATATTAACTCAAGCTCTTCAGGAGAAAAACTGTATCTTATTTTGTAGGGTACTACACAGAGATTTTACTGTTGTATTTCTTTTGAAGTCACACCTTTATTGGGGCACCATCCACATAACATGTAATTCACTGTTTAAAGTGTAATTCATTGGTTTCTATTGAAATCCCAAAATAACACAACCCTCACCAGATCCAGCTTACCATAGCCATGATGCCCCAGAGCTACCGTGTGGCAACCCTGGGCAGTTGCTCACCTCTCTGTCTGCTTAAGACCACCAGTTGGCTTCATCATCCCTATGGCAACCCTGGGAAGCTGCTCATGTCCCTGTGTGCCTGAGTCTACCAGTTGGCTTCTTCATACGGATAGACTGATGCCGTGTTGGCTTGGCTGTGATGGCTCCTTTCAGTTAGCATGTTTCCAGGGTTCACCCATGGTTCATTGGGACTATTCTTGGGCTCATTGGCCGTCTTTGTATCTTTGGGTATTTTTTAAAAGGTTTTCCTTCTTATTGCTGGATTATAATAGAGATTTTGTATACTTTTATAAGTTCTTTACCACAGATTTTTTGCATATTGTTTTCCCATTTTGTGAAAATTGTAACCACCAAATAACCAGCATGCACTTGGAGAGATGGAAGAGCTCCTCTTTTTGCATGGGCTGTGACTCAACTAATGCCTTGGAGAAGTCCAACACCCTCCACAATTTCTTAAAGCCTTCATAGGTCAGGTGACAGTGTGGCCACCCAAGAGTAGTCTCTTTGTCCCCTGCCCATCAAAAGGAATTTTCCTCGCAGTGAAGCCTGTTTGCAGGAGCAGATGTTTTGCTGGTTGATGTTTTAAAGGTAGCAATAAATGCACACACAGAACGTTTGCCAGCAGCAGTGAAGGCACAGATGTAGCAGGTAGCAATAAAAGTGTGCCTTTCTTAGCCAGCGGACCACAATAGGACTTTCGTTCAGATAGCTGGACAGAGGAGGGGAGAGAGAGCACCTGTCCTCCAGGCAGTTTCTGGCAAGTGTTTCTCTTCCCCCGATAAGGAGAAGGGGCTTTAGCCAGCAGGTGGAAATCAGCAGAGCAATAAAACACAATGCAAGATTTCTACTAAATTGTCATAATATAGAGTAGTGATTTCATTTTGTTAGATGCACATAAAAGTTTGTGTGTGTGTGTCTGCCTGTCTGTCTGTCTGTCTTTCTCTGTGTGTGTCCCTATCAACTCTACTTCAGGTGCTCTATTTTATTTTTTTAATTTGTTGCTTGTGTTTTAATGGTATAGTTCAGAAGTTACTGTCCAATCTAAAGTCACAAAGATTTGTCATGTCTTTTTCTAAGAGTTTCCTAGGTTGAAACTTAAATCTAGGTCTGTATTATTATAAAAAGTGAGAGAAGGTTTCTGTTGTAGATGAGGGAAAGCACAGCCAGAGGCATCTGGAAGAGTCCAGAGCAGGGAGAGAACCTAGCATAGTAGGCTAAACATGGCCAGTAGACTGGAGCAGGCCTTGAGAGGAAAGATAGAGGGGGAAAGAGAGCAAGAGCAAAGAGGAGAGAGGGCGGGGGTGGAGCTTAAAGGACCAAGAAGGCACATGACCAAATGACAGGTTATATAGGAATGAGAAGCTGGGGGAAGGGAAGCCCATGAGCTGGAGAAATTTAGGGTACGGGGATGGAGCGAGAACTGAGAGGAGCCCCGGGTACGGAGTGAGCCTGGAGTCCAGCAAACACTTTGGTATGCTGCTAGGAACTGTAGTTAGCCATTTGTCCTGAGTTTCTTTTGGACCTCACAATTATATTATGAGTTAATTTCTGAATGTGATGTTAAGTGAGGGGCATTCTTTCTTTTGCTTCAGTTGTCCTTCACAGTCCGGTACCTTTGCTGGGAAAATCATTTGAATACAAGTAGTTATATCTGTACTGTCGTATCCACTGATTTATAAATCAGTATTGATCATTGTGGTTTTATAGTAGGTTTTGAAGTTAAGTGGCCTATCATACCACTTTGATATCCCCCCTCCTTGTGTGTGAGCGTGCATGTGCACACATGCATGTGTGCATGCATGCGTCTGTGTGTGTGTATGTTTCTCCAAGATGGTTTGACTATTCTGAACTCCTTTGCAATTCCTTAAAAATTTTAGGATCAGCTTATCAAGTTTTCCCTGAAAGCCATCTGTGGTTCTGGTAGAAAGTGTTAAATTTGAAGCTCACTTTGGACTATCTTGCTGTCTTAACCTTAGGCTGTATTACCCTTGATGGGATCATGGATGTCTTTCTGTTGTTCTGGACTTCTTCAGGGTACCAGTAGCAAAGGCTGTTCTAGTCTGTCTGTTGCCTTGTGGCAGACTGACCACTGATCTGATGGTCTGCAGTTGTGTGTTTGTGTTGCTATAATTTCCCTTGCACATATAATTCCCACGGCGCAGAATGATAGCTTCTGATGATGAGAAATGTCCTGGCTTGTGATTCTAGAGACCAGGGTCCTGCATCTGACCCAGATACCATGTCATACAGTGGCAGAAGTAAAGAACAAGTGAAGACAGAGGCTGAGCCTCCACTTTTATAAGGACCCCACTCTCGCGGTGCATCCAGGAGGGCAGATCCCTAAGGGCTTTGGCTTCACCTCCCATCATAGTTACCTCATGACGTGAATTTCTAACAAGGGGACTTAGGTGGACTCAAAGCATAGGCACGCTGGTAAATACCGCGTGGTCTTGCCAAGGTTTTCTTGCAGATTTTCTTTCTCGTTATACCTTCCTGCCACAAATGTACTTAGAATTTTTTGGTTCATCTGCCAGCTCATAGGTTAAGGACATTTCAGCATCATTTGGGACCCAGGTCTGACATATTATTAAAACCTAAAGCCTTTTGCATATACACAGAGAAGGTTTGTCTGGATATTTCTTTTTGTTGATTTTTCTGGGCAGCATAAGTTAAATGCTCACCTTGAACAAGGCTATTTGAGTGACCCATTTTTAGTGCCCAGAAAAGCAAGAAGTACACGGCGTTGAGATGAGCTGTAAGTTCAGAGCTGTGCCACATTTGGGTTCACCGCTGGTCCTCTTGGGGAAGCTTTGTAAAGGCTGAACTTCTGCTGGTGTTTCCATTTGAAACAGTTGTCTGACGGGACAAAATTTACAATTAGAGCATTATAACGTACATATGTATGTTATAAAAACCCTTCGTCATTTTTACTAGAAGGAATTATTCCTGAAGAAGGAAACAAAAGGAATCTAGTGCACATTAGTCCTTGCTTCACACGATGTCTCCAAGAGTTGCCTGCTGAGGGTGTGGGAATGTTAGAAGCAGGCATGTATCGTTGGCCAGTGCACTTCTGCTCCCGTGGGTGTCTGCAGTTCTTCTTGCTGCAGAGATGCTAGAGCACCACAGAGGAGCTCACTTCAGAAGCTTTCGCTCAGTGATATGTGTAGTGTCAGTCAAAACAGTGAGAGTTTTTAAGTTTGTAATCATAGACCTCTTGAGAAAGTGTACTGGGTAAAATAGCTGAAAATTTGCTGGAGCTGATGGCCCCTCTGGCCAGCAGTCCTAGCTACTCGGAAGGCCGAGACAGGAAATTTCTAAATCAAGGCCTCCCTGGACTACAAAGTGAAGTCAGGCAATGTAGCAAGACCCTGTCTCAGAAGTGGAAAGAAAACAGCAAGCAAAAGATGGTCATGGGTCTAGATGTGCACAGCTCTGGGGCAGAACATTTGCTTCGCATGTGTGAAGTCCTGGATTCAACCCCCAGAACTCCCGAAAGAAGAAATGCACTTTCATCCTGAGTCAGGTACTAGAGTGTGTCGCATTTGAATCAGATTTTTTTCCCAGTATTTGAAAACACTTTTATTCTTCTGCCTCAGCCTACCCAGTAGTAATATTGTAGGGGAATTAGAACATCAGTAAACTAGAGTCCTAGTGGAGGAAGAACAGCACAGGGTAGTTGCTGCCAGAGATTTAGTTGTATGCCAAAGCGTTGTCTCCATGCCATCACTATTTTTTCTGGGGGTGTCCCAATACAGATCACTGGAGGCGCGGGCTTTGTGGGCTCCCATCTGACTGACAAACTCATGATGGATGGCCATGAGGTGACCGTGGTGGACAACTTCTTCACAGGCAGGAAGAGAAATGTGGAACACTGGATTGGCCATGAGAACTTCGAGCTGATTAACCATGATGTGGTGGAGCCCCTCTACATTGAAGGTGATTGTTTTCACATTTTATTCTTTGATGTTTTTATCATATGTAAGGTGCAATCCTAGTTTCCACAAGAAGGGTGGTTATTGCCAGGTGAATGCCTGTCCACGGTCATGTGGCTTCCCAAGTCTTGAAATTGGCATGTGGATATAGCCTATGTGGTGCACAACATTTATGGTCTAAATGTTGCATGTTGAGGTTCTAATTCCCAGAGTAATGGTACTGGGAAGTGTTGCCTTTGGAGGATGGTCGGTTCATGGGATGATTCCCTCATATAGGGATTAGTGCCTTAAAAATGTTAAAAGCACCCCCACCCTTAGAACACAATGAGAAGATATCATTTATAAACCAAGAAGTGTGTCCTCCTTGGACCCCAGACCCCGTATTGTCAAGCACACTCTCTTTGACTTCCCAGCCTCCAGTGTGGAAATAGATTCTTCTGTTTTCATGCCAGCAACAAAATGGTGTTTCTTTATACTACGCTGAGTGAACTAAGACAGCATCTCTGCTCTCGGATAAGGCCAATGCTTGGTGCTTACGTGTCGTTACTTTTAGTATTTTATAGGAAATTGGCTATTATAAAATGGACCAAAGATCCATCTATAAAACTTCGGCTTTATTGGCAAGTACAGTGGGCCTTTGAGGTGGATGGCATATAGAAGCCCTTAGGTTGTCAGGGGTATACTCTTAAAGAGAATTGTGCCCGTTCTCTTTCTCTGCCTCAGGGTTTGTCATAAAAATATTTGGTTCCACTCTACACTTGTGCCATATTGTGGCTCCTTCCCAAGGTCCTTAGATCACAAAGCCATCTGATTTCAGGTGATAGCCTATAGAATTGTCAACTAAAAGAACCCTTTTCTCTTGTAAATTAGTTATCTTTGGTATTTTGATACATTGACAAAATGCTGTGGGGTTTTGTTGTTGTTGTTTTAAAGGGGTTTTTTTTGTTTGTTGTTTTGTTTGTGACAAGGTTTCTCTGTATAGCCGTGGCTACCCTGGATCTCACTCTGTAGACCAGGCTGACCTCAAACTCAGGATTCACAGAGATTCACCTGCCTCTGCCTCCCGGATTAAAGGCACCGCCACCGCCCAGCTAGAACGCGGTTATCCCAGCTTTTGAATGATAAAATCTCAGTTTTAAATGTATAAAGCCTTTAGGGAACCTGGCTACCTTATAAGATTGTGGTTGGGGCAGTAGTGGGAGGATGGTTGCTCAGCAAATGTCATAACCTGCAGAAGCTGTCAGTGAGGTCTTCTGTTGAAGTGTGTCTTTGCATAGGTGATTGAGAGTCACAGTGTGGATCTCAGTTTCATGGGGGCTGTCCTTATAGTAGAAAGGACATAGATACTGGGGGGAAAGGGCCTGTGAAGGTCCAGGCCATGTGCCATTGTGCAGTCCCAGCCCTAGAAAGAAGCCTTTGTGCATGGACAGCCAGAACCTTGTGTTAGACATCTGGTTTCTAGAACTGCATGAAAGTAAACATCTGGTGTTTTACCCCTGAGTTATGGCATATCAGCCACATCTATCAAAGGGAATGGTCCAGGGACCTTAGATAACCTTGACAGCATCCTCTGAAGTCCTCCGTGATGTGCTGGTGAGAACTGCCATCTGGGGACCTAGCATCATGCTCTTGTTAATGTAACAGTAGCACAGGAGCTAAATGGTGTCACACTCCACCTCCCTTAACGATACAGCAACTCCAGGCTAGCTGGAGCCTGCCATAGTCAATAGAGTTCTGCTTGGGTTGTTGGAGTCCAAGGCTTCTTTTGCCACACCCACTCCCACCACCACTGAATGTACAGTGCAAGCTTCTGCCTTCACATTGCTGCCTGTGAAGAAGGGTGTTGAGTCTGTACAGCATTTATGTAATCTTGTGTAAGGGTCTCCTGTGTGTTTTATCATAAATACCTTTGTTGGAATTTCGTCTCCAGTACAACAGTGTAAATATGAATCATACAAATGAGAGTGCATCTCCTTAGTGCAGACAACATGACTGCTCCATGGTATGGTTAAGGGGAAGGTTTTTTTATTGTAAATATGAGAAAGAGAATAGTCAGAGGCATCTCGAAGAGTCAAGAACAGAAAAGTAGTAGGCTAAACATGGCCAGCAGACTGGACCTGGCCATGAGAGAGACAGGAGCAGAACATGGGGTGGAAGAAGCAGAGAAACAGGGGAGGAGAAGGGGGAGCTGACCAGGGGAAAGAGTGGGTGGGCAGAAGAGGGGGGCAGAGCTGCAATATCAGGGTTTTAAGAAGAATTTCTAGTTTGAAGGGTGGGAGGCATGTACCCTGTGTACTAGAGGAGTTGGAAAGAGGTGAGAAGAGCCAGGATGCTAGCATGGACTTGGAATTGTGTATGGGTACTTGTGGTGCTGAGGGAGCATGTGACATCTCAAGATGGCGGGATTATGTGATAGGTAGTGTTTTAAAAAAATTCCCATAGTGTTCTTTGTTGGGTCCATCCATCCCAGTGGACGGGACTTTTAAAGCTCTTAGCTTGTTTAGCTGGCCTCGGGTGGCTCATCTTGGGACTGGACTGTAGTTTCTTTGTGTAACAGTCCTGGAACTCACTTTATAGAAGCAGTCTGACCTCAGTCTCACTGAGATCAGTCAGCCTCTGCCTCCTAAGTGCTGGGATTAAAGGTGTGTACCACCACTGCCCTTCTTGGACTGTAGTTCTTACAGAGTGGATCAGGTATCAGGTGACTGTGGGGGTCAGCTGAGGAAAGCCTTGTTGTGCCTTAGTCGCAGGGGTTCTGAAGTTGTCTGCTAGAACTCAGCTCCAGGCACAGTAGGACACCGCTGGAAGGCTTTCTGCTGCTGCCTTAGGCCGTGAACCTACTGTCTGTGTAATGCAGACCATAAGATATAGTCTAGGCTTGCCATCCAGTCATCCGAGTACCTGGAGGGCAGCAAGAGAAAGTGGGATGGTCACGCAGGGAGACTGGGCAAAGAACTGCCAGGAGGATACCTGCAGAAAGAAGCCCTGGAGGCCTGTGACAGTTACCAACTCACCGCTGCTAGCCTCGAGGGGAGTCACAGAAATGATCACCATCCTAGTCCTTTGCTGAGACTGTCATTAATATTGAGAAGCTGAAGCTGTTGCTCTACTTTGTAGTTTAAAGCCTGGGTGCCAACCCAGAGCTCCTCCAGGATATGGTAATTTCCTTCCCTTCCCATTTCCATTTCACTCTTCCAACAGCTGCAGAAAAACATTCAAGCTCACTTGCAACATTCAGCAAGATCAGTCATTTCCCATTTCCCGTTCCATAACATACTGCACAACACAGCCCAGAAAACCCATGAAATGTGCTGTGACAGTGCACTGAAAGTGAACCAGGAGTCCAGGGCAGAAAGACAACTTGGGAAGCCTGTATTCTCAAAGATGAATGACCTTCGTCTGTGTAACATGTGGGCCATTTAACTGGGTCTGAGGAGGTGGCTTGCTTTGCAAACTTGAGGTCCTGGGTGTGAGTCATACACTTCTGCCCCTAGGATTGGGCATGGAGACAGGTGAATCCCAAAAGCTCACTGGTCAGGCAACTTAGCCCAGACTGCATGCTCCTGGTTCAGTGAGAGACCCTGACTCAAGGCAATAAGATGAAGCATGGTATAGGAAGACATGCTAGGACCACTCTAGCATCTGCATGCACTCACACAGCTTGCACACCTGCACACTCATGTTTGTATATCTACATGCAGCAAGCATACAAGTTTATTGGATAAATGAAAGTTTAGTTTCTTGCTTATGTATAATTGATAAAGAATTAAATGAGAGATAAATGTTGGTTTTTTTCTTTTTAAAAAAAGATTCTTTCCTAGTGGTGAAAATAAAATATACGTATGTTAAAGGAAATTTGGAAACAAATCATAAGCTAAAGAAAACTATCCTGAATCTTCATTTCAGAAATGAATCTGTTGAATTTTGTATCCAACCATTCTTCTAAAATCAGGTGTAGTGGGCAGTGAAGTTAAATAGGTCTCATTTGTACAAAATTAAGAATAAATGCTGTAAGCAGTCTTCTAAGTTTCTAGTCCCAACTGGACCTTGGAACCTGCTACAGATATTTTTCCTTGACAGTGTCTGTTAGTGACCACCTAGTACAAGTGGAAATTTGCGCTCTCCTTTCTCAGAAAGCAGCCTATGGCATAGCCCTGCATCTCATTTTCTTCAGCGGGCTATTCTGTTTCATACATAGAAAGCTGCTTGTTTTAAGCAGGTACCTGGTGTTCTGTTATGTGGCTTCCCAGATCTCTCTGCAAAGACACACTTCTCTCACTTCAGCGTTACTACAAAGTCTCATCGTATGAACTTAGTATAGTCTCCCTCTCTTTGTTGGGTGTTAGAGTGTTGGTTATTGAAGCTGTCAGAAACCTACTTCAAAAGCCATTCTCTGTACTTCTGTAATGGTCTTCCTAGGACTCTGGTTCAGGCTCCTGAGGCAAAAAGCCTGTACCTTGCTGGGAGCTCTTCTATTTTGGTTTTCCAGCATCTGCATAAACACAGACCTGGAGACCAGCACTTCTGCAGCGCTCAGACAGCAGCAGCACCCATGAAAGAACCTAGGGGAGAAGGGGTGAGCGTGCTTGGTAGCACTAATACCAACACTGTCCCCTTGGCAAGCTCAGCTTTTCCTGTGTTCATGTGGCATCGGTGAACCCTCATTTACACCCCTTCCCAAATGCTTCAGTGCTGGGAGAAGCCTGGGAAAGAGCACCAGGGAGGGGGAAGTAAGAGATTCAGGGCTGCTTCTCATGGGCACCCAGGTGAAAAGCAGGCTTGGGAAAGTGTGTGCGGAGGGGCTTGGGTCCTTAGTGACATAAGCATTAGGGACATGTGCTCATGAGAATATTTTAGTTAACTATAATTATGAATTAATATCTCAACTTTGATTTTTATGCCCAAGTACAAATATATCCTGAAGGAGGTGGTAGGTCTCAGAGATCTTGTCTGTTTAATTTGCAACAGAGGGCTTCATGCAGAGCATTGTGGGCACATGATGAAGAGAGCCCTGAAAAGTCCCGGCCCCAGGCTGAGCCAGGCCTCTGGCATGTGCAGCCTTCACCAGGAGTTCTGTTTGATAGGAACCAAGGCCCAGTCCCACTCTTCCATGGAGCTGAGAGGAGTGTGAAAGTTTGTCCGTGTCCTAGAACCCTGCTTCTTCCTGTAAATACTGTAGTCACGGATGAGGCTGGGGGCTACTTAGCCCCATGCTTGGCGCGCATCCAGAACAGTCCTCCCTGAGTGCCTGTGCTACCTGGTTCATTGTGTCAGCTTGAGACAGCTGGAGTGGTTTGAGAAGAGAAAGCCTCACCTGAAAAAATGCCCCATTAGATTGCCCTTTGGGCAAGCCTGTGGGTGTATTCTCTTGATTGATATTGGAGGTCCCAACTTACTGTGGTCAGTTCCACCCCTGGGCCTAGGTGCTATAATAAAGCAAGCTGAGAAAGCCATGAAGACAAAAAGCCAGTTAAGCATGGTTCTACCATGCCCTCTGTATCAGTTCCTCTTTCCATATTACTGTCTTGAATTCCTGCCCTGACTTCCTTCAATGATGAACTATGATATGGAAGTGTAAGATGAAATAAACCTTTCCCCTCAAGTTGCTTTCAGTCATAGTGTTTTATCACAGCTGTAGAAAGCCTAGAGAAGACAGTGTCCATGGAGGATGGTCCCAGATCCCCATGGCTACAGCTTCCATAGATGCTCAGGTCCCACACAGAAGCAAGCGCACCCATAGTCTCATTTGCACCATGGTCGCAATATGTAGAATCATGGCAGGGAAAGGCTGCATGTGTTCAATATAGATGCAGTCCTGGGGATAGTTTTGATCTGTGGTTGGTCTTGTCTGTGGATATAGATCCTGTGAAAACTGGGCTAACTGCATTTCTGTAGTCTTTGACTTGTAGCCAAGAGAATCAAAAGCTTTCTTTATGCACATTTTCACAGAGAGACTCCTAGTGATAGCAGTGTCATGGTGCAGTCCTTAACTGGTGTGTACCAGTGCTGTTCACGGCACGGGCACCATCCCAGGGGAATCTTAGTGCCACCTGGGATGGCAGGAGAGCATGTTATTCTGCAGTTGGCTGCATAAGGATCTGTGCCTGGAGGAAGGCAACTCCTGATTTCTCTGGTGGCTTCTGAAAATGGCTCTGAGTTCTCTCGGGATTTCTTCACCTGCAGCAAATGTGGGAAGCCCCTTTCTTGTACCAGTTTTTCCCCCTCCCTTGGCAAGCCTCAGTGCCCTCCTGCTCCACTTTTCCCAGCCTGCAGGCAAGTTCCCGCTTTTGGGAAGTGTTCCTGATGACTGAAAGTCTCAAGGGATTTTTCTCTCGATTCCTTTTTCTGGCTAAGATCATAGCCTTGTCAATGCAAAAAGGTCAGGGCAGCCCCCCTGGCAGCCCGCATCCAGAGACGCCATAGAGCAGCGGGTGCAGTGGATGAGTTGGCAGGCCACTCCCACTTCCAGCCTGAGTGTTAGGCTCATTCTACTGTGCTTTGAACTCATAGCTGACATGTTCTCAGGCTTTTTCTCTGGATGGTGAGCGTTGTTAACTTTGTAGCTTTATTTACATCCCAGAGCCAGCTATTAATATTGCTCGAGGCTTCTAACCTTTGAACTTGTTTGTCCCGGACTCTAAAGTTTCCTTTCCTCTTCATAATTCCTCAGCAGATTAATTAAGTCAACAATCCATGCAATGTCCTTTTTAGGACAGGAGCAGGGGTATTGCGGGCAGTGTTACAGGCAGAACACACGTACACAGGGAAACAAGCTCTGTAGAACCTGAATTTTCATGCAGTGTCCAGGTTCTCCTTAGCTGGGCCACTGCACCTAAGTCCTGTTTCAGAAGAGGTCCTGATGTAACTGTGCAGGACACCACTCGTCTTTCCAGGGAAATCGGAGGGCCAACCTGTCAGGTGGCAGTAAAGCAAACCGGATAGCCTAGCTCTGAGTGGGGAGGGAGTGGAAAGGACCTAGTTTATATCTTGTTCACTACTCTCTTCTCGGTGCTGCTCCCAAGGGCCTGGGCTGAAGCACTGTGGAGTGCTATTTATTTCCCATTGACTGTTTCCGGGTCAGCAAGAGATTGTGCTGATCACTGCAGTGGCCTTGAGACTCTGCATTTGTGGTCTGTGGTCCTATCTGGGTGGAGGTAGGAAAACAGTGCCCAAGTAGCTTGTTGGTTGCTGGGCAGATAGATCAGTTCACATGCTAGCAGCAGATAGATCAGCTAACTCATGCTAGCAGCACGAGTGACCAGCCCAAGAGGAATTATTTCTGAGTAGGGCAGCAGGAAGTTTCCCATACATGATGGCATAAGGGTGAGCCTTGCAGAAGGCTGGACTAAAGTGATGGACAGGAGCGGGGGTTAGAGCTTCATGGCTTCTGTTCGATGTCAGAGAGGTGCAGTGGGCTCAGAAGATGCACTCTCCCTCTTTGTTCCCCTGGCTCTACCCTCTTTGGGCAGGGTCTTACGTAGCCCAGACTGACTTAAGCTTGTTCTGTAGCTGAGGGACACACTGGGAATCCAGGCACTTGGGAATTAGAGGCAAGGCAGGGAGGACAGAAGTCCAAGGTCCTGCGCTACATGAGACTCTGTCCAAAAAAAAATGGAAACAAACAAATGAAACGTCAAATTTGTAATGACTCAGGCATTTCTGGCAGTACTTGCCCATGTTTCATTGTGCATCCTTGCTGTATAGCCTTGAACTGAACACACAGCATGCACATTGCGCTGCATGCACAGTGCAATTCCTGTGGTGCAGTGCCATGCCGTGCTCAGATTTGAGACTGTTGTGTCTTATGAATTGTGTTTATGTTATAGAGTTTGATTTTTAAAAATGCTATGTGGGTTGCTGACTTGGAAATAGCCAGAGTTTCCAAAGTTTTCTGAACTGTCCTAAGCACACTCTGCTGTTTGTATTGCACACTTACAGGAAGTGATGCTTTCAACGTGGATGATTCTGAAGTGGGAATCTCCATCAGGTCTAAAAAAGCATTAAGGTGCTTATGCCCCACGGTAGCAATGTTCAACTAAGATTATATTCTTTATGTAAAAGTAAAAAACATCCATCTCCTTAGTGTAGATTTGCTTTCATCTTCAATAAATGCTGTAATTATGCATATACTAAAGAATTATTCTAAGATAAATTTCTTTGTGATTATTATTAGTGTTCGCTTTGTTTGAAGTTATTAAGGATGTGATGGGTGTCTATAGGCAACAATATATTAGCAAGGAGAATTTCAGCACAAGAAAAACTGGTGCTATTGTTTTATACTATAGTGCCCAAGAGTTTCTGATTTAGAAACAAAGTCATTTTTCTTGGAAATAATACACTTCTCTTTTGCCTCTTTAGTTGACCAGATTTACCATTTGGCATCTCCAGCCTCCCCTCCAAACTACATGTACAACCCCATCAAGACACTGAAGACTAATACAATTGGAACGCTAAACATGTTGGGTCAGTAAGCTGTCTTTTTCTCTCTCTCTCTCTTTCTGGGGATATTTTAAGCAGTTCCAAATGTGCACAGTAGCAAGACTTCCATCTATAACATATATTCCAAGACCCCTTTAATTGCTCAAACTTAGATTGAACCAAATCCTGTAACTTTGTGCCTTTTCCATGTGGAGTCAGCGCTTTGATTTACCAGCAAAGCCAGTACATATTTCTTTTTCTTCACAGTACTCTGATAGAAGATTCATTCTTACTGTATCTCTTTTCACCCTCAGCCTGAGGGTAGGAAGCCTCAGGGTTAAGAGAAGGTGATGGCTTTTCCCACTCTATGTTGGGAGTCTGGAAAAGTTTGGAGGACTCTCCATGTTTGCTTGACCCCACACTTGGTGATTGTCTAGTTCTTGTGTGGGTGCTGAGTGTAGGTATGGGGCAGGACTTGGGATTGTGGTGGCTCCGTTCTAAAAGATGTCTGTATGTGGAGCCTGGAAGACAGCAGAAGTATCGATAGAGGTAGTTGCCCAGGTGGGTAGTAGGTGTGCCATTTGGGGAGTAGGGTGAGAAGTATCCTGTCTTGCTATGTAGCCTTCCAGGGTGGTTACTTAGTAAAATATTGGGTAGCCATAAAAGATGATTCAGAAGAAACAGTCTTCCAGACACTAGAGGGCTGATGTACATGTGAACTCAGAGAGACTGTGGCAGCACATACAGGACCTGCTCAGATAGGCAGGTTCCCAGCACTGAGAGGGCGCAGTAGATGCGCATGCGCTCCCACTCCTAACAAAGAAGCTTTCTCCAGCTGGCATCTGCTTGCAAAGGAAAAATTACTTTTCTCCAATGGATTCTCACTGGATATATTAACTATAGTTTCAGGGTAGGCCCAAAGCCCAGCAGAGATGGTCAAGGCAAAACAAGAGCAGTGCTCTTCTTGTAGACATTTTTGTCTCATAATGCAGTGTTTGGGTATTGTATGGCTTACAGGTCTGTTGCTTGTGTGTTACGGTTTCCAATTTTGTGTTTGTATGGCTTGTATATTATGGTTTCCAAAATTTTGTGATTGTGTGGGTTTTGTTTTTGAGTGGCTATGTGTGTGTGTGTGTGTTGTTCTTTTTCAGAATTTTAAAATTCCGGTTTGTTTGCTTTTTGTTTGCCTACTTGTTTTCTAGAGAGAGAGAGAGAGTTTGGTGCGTGGGAAGGTGGGGAGGAGCTGGGGGGGAGTTGGAAGGGGAAACTATGATCAGAATATATTCCATGATTAAAATTGTTTTTTAATAAAAACAAAAACAACGGTGTGAATTAGTGGTTTTGGAGCTTAGGCGTCTGTGTGAAGCTCCTGGAGCCACACTGGGCTCAGCAGTCTAGATCTGGCCCTGCTCGGAGCTTCTACTTTCCAACTAAATGCTGTTTTTTAAAAGCTCCATTTGCATTTTCCTTGTTGCTGTTTTTTGTTTTGTTTTCCTTGTGGCTCCACAGCAGATAGACTAGGAGTAAGTAAGCTGGGGGAGACTCGGCACCTGCAGGACGAAACATTGTTTAAATTGCACCCCCTCAACACACACACACACAAATGTACCTGCCCGTGTAAGCTGACAGTTTCTCTGATGACGTGTACACTTTCTGCAGGACTGGCCAAGCGCGTGGGTGCCCGTCTGCTCCTGGCCTCCACATCTGAGGTATATGGAGGTGAGTGGTGGGGCCCCTGAAAGATGTCCACTGACCCATGGGGCTGTTTGCATCCTATCCTAGGTAAGATGTAATCAGAGTCCAGGATTCCATTTAGAAGGCTCAACCTGTGGACACAGCCTCTCTTTGGTGCCTCCTCTGTGAGGCCTGGGTCAGGTGAGTTGTCCAATGATGAGGGTGTGAAGTTTCTCCATTCTGCTCTGAATCTCAGATCACCAACATGAAGTCACTCACTCTTCACCTGTTGCTGGCACATTATTCTTCAGTGAGAGCAGTGAGTGCTGCCTGGCCAGCCACCAACCACCTGCAGGGTAACCTGAGAGCTAGCTGGTGATGGACACTTGCTCATTGTCTCACCTGTTATGAAAGATCACTGAAAGAACGTTTAGTGCCAATAACTGCCAGGCCACATTTTAACCTGCCCACCACCTTCACAGTCTCTCTGGAGTTTCAACACCCAGGAACTTAGATCGTGCCAGTAAACGCCAGGTCACATGTTACCTCCCCACCACCTTCGTGGTCTCTCCGGAGCTTCAACACCCAGGAACTTGGGTCAGGAATGGGAAGGGGGCTGGATTTTCAATTCATGTTGGTTCCTACACGGTCCACAACCTGGTGGCTACAGGCTGTGGAAGACCCTCCTCCTGGAACAATGGGGCCCCAGCCCCTGACCTGGTTTATTTTTTTCTCCTTTTACATTATTCTTCTGAACAAGGGAAATGAGGATGTTAAGGTGTAAAGTTGAAAGAGACCACTTTTGAAGTAAGTTTGCCAGGTCGAGCAACCACATAGCTGTAGGGAAATTCCACAGAGAGTAATTCTGGCTGCCGTGGAAGGGTAGCACATCCTCTTCTTCTTTGAGGTTCTGGGCAATTAAAGGACAAAGTAGGTGCCCTAGCCCCTGCCCATCTCTGTCTAAAAGGCACAAGGGACACCCTGCCTTCCTCACCAGCATTTGCTGCATATTTGGTAAGAGCTGTGTTTTGGGAGTCTTAGGAAATGGGGGTGGTGTGGTTCTTGTGGTTTGGCACTTTCTCCACTGACGCTGTTAATGGAACGTCTGCCTATGCTGGCAGCCTCACAAAATGGGGATGAGGAGGGCAAGGGTCAGAAAACTTTCTCTTGTTCTGTTTTGTCTTTTGAAACAGAATTCAGCCCAGCTGGGCTCCAGTGTGCTATGTATGTTAGGCTGGCTTCCACTTGTGCCAAGATGATAGGCGCTCACTACCACACCTAGCAAAGAATCATTTTTATTAAACCTTCGTGTACATACATGCTCACATACACATGATAGGAGTATGAGCACATGTGGGTGTTCCATGTGCATGTAGGTGCACATGCGTTTGTGAAGGGCAGAGAATACTCTGGAGTCTGGTTCCTCAGTGTTGTTCACCTAGTGTAGAGCTTACCTAGTAAGGTAGGGTGCCTGGCCAGCAGACCCCAGGAATCTACCCGACTCTGCCTCCTCGATGCTGAGATTACAAGGTGGGTACTGCTATGCCCAGCCCTTTTCTGTTTACTGAGTCACCTTCCAGGCCCTTTACCCCCACTGCCCCCGCCCCCACAGTTTTCTGAATTTTAAGAAGCTTGACACCCTGGGCATTCCAGCCCAGTGGGTGCCAAAAACGAATGGCTATGCCTGGCTTCCTCCTGTGCCAGAAATGTCTGAGCACACCCTCTGGGATCTGGCCTGTCCAAAGCCAGGAGAAAGAGTGATCTTGGTCTTATCTTTATGGATGTAAGTCATTAGTTTTCTTGTTCAGGGAGTCTTTGCCTTAGACCTCTTCTCTCATGTGTAACTTGCCTCTTGCTGGGGGAATTATCCCTCAAGACTCAAGCCTCGCTCTACACCTTTCAAGATTACAGACTCAAAACTGCCTTCTGAAGGCTTAGCTGACTCAGGTCCATGTGCCGAGGGTCCACCCATACATTATTTTCCTCTCCCTTTTCCTGACAAGTCTAGGGTCAAGCCATGTGCAAAATAAATCAGCTATGGATTTATAACACAGAGTTGCTTATGGCTTTGTCTATATTTCTTGGGAGAGATTTATAGCATTTTATAGCATGGTTGGATGCACATATATATGTGGGAAGGTCTTGGTGCACTAGTTAAATTAATTCATATTCTACAAATACAGAAGTTAAAGGGTTTGCTATTTGGTTATTTTAAATAGTTTATTCCTTGGATATATCTTAAAGTATTGATTTATTTATGCAGTAGAAAAGCAAGGATTGGGAATTCTGTTTGCCTGTGGATCCGTTGCCCCAGTACCTGCCCTGCACAGGGCCCCAGGATTGTCTTTGTCACAGGCCTCAAGATTTGTTGGACAGAGACAGTGTGAAAACCATCACACTCCACAGAAAGGCTGTTTTAGACCCTTCCTATGAGTGTCTGCTTTATTCTCACTGCACACTTTATAAAACGCTGACCTGTGTCTTCCACAGTTTTTGTCACGATCCAAACGTCAAGCATAATGTAGGGAATTAACATAATTTAGGGAATAGAGGGACAACAAAAGAGACCCTGACCCTCTGCTTTTTCATGTGTGGGCTGCTATCCTGACTACTGAGGCAGAGAGAATGCCAGAGGGCCTGAAACTGAGGACGGGGGCACAGAGCACAGCTTCCCCGAGCATGTCTCTCTGTTGTAAATGGTTTCCTAGGCCCATCATAAATAGACATTGTTCCTAGTAATGAGCTGGGAGCTGCGTGGGGGAGGAAAAGTGAAGTCTCATTGTCTCGTGTTTTCTCATAGATCCTGAGGTCCACCCTCAGAGTGAGGACTACTGGGGCCACGTGAATCCCATAGGACCCCGGGCCTGCTACGACGAGGGCAAACGTGTTGCGGAGACCATGTGCTATGCCTACATGAAGCAGGTATTGGTCGAGACTCACACTGGTGCTCTAGACACATGTGAGGCACTCTCTGTGCAGGATCAACCACAGGACCAACGATGACACCAGCCAGTGTTGGGCAGGCTTGATGTCCACTGTTACAGATGAATAGCATTGCCAACCATTTCTGCATCGCTCCTCATTTCCAAAATGAGATGAACTTGTTTCCGGTACTCTGAGAGGGCTGGGAACAGCATGCGTCCCTAGTGTCATTTTGCCCCATCAGCGGCTAACATCTGCCTCTTTTTTGAAGGCCTCCAAGTTAGTGTGGTTTATTTTTAATCTTTATTTATTTAATTTTTAATATTTAATATTATGTATGTGTATGGGGGCGCATGTACATCTGCATGCAGGAGCACTTTTGTGGAGGTCTCAGGAACTTGCCGATCACCTGGCCTTGCTAGCCAGCTTGCTCCAGGAATCCTGTTTCCTCCCAGTGTGTTATGGTGGCTGCCTTGCCCATCTGGTTTTGATGTTGGGTCTGGGACGCTGACCTTCATCTTTGTGTAGCATGCCCTTCACCCTCTGAGCCACCTCACTAGCCTTGGTAGAATTTTTAAATCATCCTTCTTGTCATCTATTAAATGTAGAATGGAATTGCTGGGTACTTTAATATCGCTGGGTGCTTTACTGTGGACCTTCAGGAGTGTTTCTGTTTCGCCTCCCTCTCCCACATGCCTTATTAATCATTGTTACACTGGACGCTTCCGTCATGGCTATTTCATCTCACGCACAGACCAAGAGGCCAAGGTTCCCTTGCTGACTGTACTGTAACATGAGTTGGAGATGTCTGGGTACTCACTTCTTACCTCTGACCTCTGATGTGGGCTTGTGGCTTTGCCCTGTAGCGTTGGGCAGAGCAGCAGAGGACATGTTGTATGGTCAGGGGAGGTCCTGTGCTGTTCTATGAATTTTCTCACTGAATTTGTTCTGTGCCTGGGCCAGCACTCTCTGGTCCTCAGGACCTTGTTTTTTATTGAAGCAGGGCATGATGGGAAGTAACCATGGGTATGGACTGTAGTTTCGGGACAGTGTGTATAGATAGGCTGTCTACCACGTCTAGCCAGTGGGCAAGCAAGGAGGACAGTATGTGAGTACCTGGGTACTGGAGTGTGGAGACAAGGCGCTGGGGCAGTCCTTGGCTTCTGTCTACTTTCTGGAGTCATTCTGCTCCATGGGTGACCGTACAACATGAAGCTAAAGCTGCTTCTTTATGATGGGCCTGGACCACTTAGCTTCCTCCAGTTTTTAATGCTAAAATAACTTGTGTGGATATCAGGCTTTAGACCTCTCTGCTTTCTTTCTCTGCCAGAGGTGGGCCTGAATTCTAAAAAGATGTAATGTAAATCATGGGGTGAGCATCCAGCTTTCTGTCCCTGTTCCCCCTGCTATAAATAGTGGGCTCTCACATTAGAAGAGCCATGAGTCTAGACCGTGACTTCAGCCAACTCATAGATGCACCCTAGCACCTGTTCCTCTGGGTCCGAGTAGATCCTCAGGAGGGAGAGAAATGCCACCTTTCCTCTTATCCTGGGAGAACAGGCCCCATGAGTATGAGACTGGTCTGGGTATAGCAGGATGCTCTGTGAGTTGTAGGAATGTCAGAAGACACAGATAAACAGAAGCTCATAGTGCCGGAGGGAAAATAAACGAGACAACCACCACTGTGAAAGCCACAGGGCATCCAAGACACAGTGAGCACCCTTTAGCTCTAGCTTTCACGTTAGGAACCAGCAGCTTGAGTCAGGTACCTGTGACCCCGTGTGGGTTTGCCCTCTGGGTAGGATGTCTTCAGAACAGGTACTGAACTCCTTCTAGGCCCAGACAGTATGATGGCAGTTCCTGTCTGTGACTGAGAATTTGCTGGTCTTCATTTCTCACTTTAGATAATACAACCCATAGATGCTGATTACTGAACCCACTGCTCTGCTGGCTACCATGGTGTCCTGCCTGTCAGACATGCTACCGTCTAGAGATGCCATAGCATGTGGGGTTACCACGCATGCCTAGAGTACATGCCCGAAGGATCAGGAGCTGGGGCTAGAGGGCCAGCAACATGCTTTGTCTTTGTCTAGGTCTGTTTAATCTTCCCTCTTTGCACCAAGATCCTTGCGTTGCATGTGGGTTGCCTTCTGTTCAGATAAAAGAGTGGGCTCCAAACTTGCTCCCAGAACCCTGGCTCCTAAGTGGAGGTTGAGCCTGTGACTGGCTACCTGTGCAGCATGCTCTGACCTGCTGTCTTGACAGGTTGCTGTGGATAAGGAAGTACCACAGGTGCTAGGGTGCATCTATGAGTTGGCTGAAGTAACGGTCTAGACTCATGGCTCTTCCTATGTGAGAGCCCACTATTTACAGCAGGGGGAACAGGGACGGAAAGCTGGACGTTCACCCCATGATTTACATTACATCTTTTTAGAATTCAGGCCTACCTCTGGCAGAGAAAGAAAGCAGAGAGGTCTAAATTGTGAGAAGGTGACACAGTTCGAATCCAAGGGCATCAACTCTAGGGCAGTAAGCACAGTCGCTGATGATGCCCAGAACAGCAGCCCATGTGGTGATTCTCTAGGTACCAGTTGCTCCTCAACGGGAGCTTAATATATGAGTCACTCCATAGTGGCATCAGTTTTGAGTTCTAACTATGCAGCCTTTTCTGGTAGTTTTAGAGAAAAGTATTTTGGTTGTTAGGGTTTCTGCTGTTAGAAAATCTGAGTGGTGTATATTATCATATTGGTTTGGTTATCTTAATGACTAGTTTTTTACTCACAAGGATGTATCCCTTTTTGTTAATAATTATCTTTTTTCAGGGCTCTGCATGGTGTGTAAATAAATCTAGTATAAAGAATGAAAATGTAAACAAGACAAATAGAAATCTGAATAGCCTTTTTTATTAAATAAAACTGCATTTTATTAAAGGTTATTTTCCATGATTCTCATAGTTAGTGAACTACCCTAATATATTCAGTGTAAAGTTCTATTTCACTGCACATGTTTTATGGAGATCAAAGGACAGAGCAGAGTGTCCTTCATGAATAGTTTGAACTTGTCAGGGAGGAACTAATTTGCTGTTTCTGTGTGCCTATGGGATGGAGATTTTATAATGTGGGGGCTCGCCCTGGGGCTGTGGTCAGGGCTCAGGGTACATTTGCACTCCTAGCCCCCTGTGAGTCTGCTTCTGAAGTCATGGCCCACCCACTCTCTCAGCTGGGTCTGCATAACAGGCCACCATTCATAGAACCACAGACCAACAGAGCAGAAGGAGAGCTTCAAGTCAGAAGTCATCTGGGGCAGTAACCTTGAGGGCATGGCTTTCATTTATTTTTTTGGCATTAGCATACTAGTTGCTATGTACATTACACTTAAATTGAAAGAAAATAAGCAGCCCAACAAGCCCAGTGTTCCGTGGGTAAAACTCGCTCTAGAGGACTTGCTGTGTTTGCTGGCCCTGGCCTTGTTCCCAGGATGCCCACTGGCCACATCCTGCCCCCCCACATAGGCATTTGCAGTGTGGTATCCACTCCCTCCTGGCTTTGCAGTGGTGTCAGTATAACCTGATGCATAGCAACTATAAGAGGGTCCACTTGTTAATGTAGTAGTCTGTTGGAGGGAGGCCACTTGTTGGTTCCCGGCTGCTCAGCCCCGAAATAATCACACAGAAACTATATTATTTAAATCACGGCTTGGCCCATTAACTCTAGCTTCTTGATGGTTACATATTAATTTAACCCATCTCCGTTATTTTATATTTTACCACGAGGCTTGTGGCCTACCGACTGGTAAGGTTCCCCATGTCTGTCTCTGGCGGCTCCATGGCTTCTCTCTCACTCCTCCTTCTTTCTCCCAGCATTCAGGTTAGTTTCCCCACCCACCTCTATTCCCTGTGCGGGCCCAAGACAGTTTCTTTATTAACCAGTGGTATTTACAGCATACAGAGGGGAATCCCAC
>LOJH01004707.1:13254-37547 GCA_001685095.1 Ellobius talpinus | reverse complement strand
CAAGGTCCTTCCCCCTCCATCCAGGTCTAGGAAGGTGAGCATCCAAACAGACTATGCTGAATTCTTATTGTGCCTCTGTCTTTTAAAGAATGGGTTTATAATGTAGTGCCAGAAGAACTCAGCCTACAAATCATCAGCCACAGTTTATGAGAAGACACATACACAGCTTGCTTGATTCTTGGCCTTACTCAAAACCAGATCGGTCAGTTCCCCATCAGTGTTGAACTGTGCACGTGGTCAGCATCTCCATTTTCAACCTTGTATTCATCTAATGAATCTTCTCTTAGGAATAAGTTATGAAGGATTATTTCTCCATCTTTAGTGTGGATATGCTAATGAGTAATAACTAATAGTACCATAATGACATCATTTCCACTGAAATCATGGCTTGATGGATGGATTGGTTGCTATTACTTTTGTTACAAAATATCTGACAAAAATGCAATCAAAGAAGGAAGTGTTCACCTGGACTGGCACCTTGAGGGTATATTCTGCCATGGTGGGAAAGGTAGGCAGGAGCATGAGGTTGCTGGTCACATTATATCTGAAGTCAGGAAGCAGGGAGGAAAGAATGGTGACCTACAGGTCACTTTCTCCTTTTTATATAGTCAAGTATCCAGACCATGGAATGATGTTATTATCCATATTCAAGATAAGTCTTTGCATCTCAATGAGGCCCGTCTAGAAACTCCCTCACAGACTTGTCCACAGGCTTGTCTCCTAGGTGCTTCTAGGTGTCACAAGTTGACAAGTGATTTAAACCATCACAATGGGGACACAAACTCTTGGTATGAGTCTATTGCATTTAGTGATTTGTGGGACTAGGCTGCTACTCTTAGGGTAAATGATCAATGATTTGGTTCAGAGGCATACAACTCTAACACATGGACTTTTAAGTTAAGCAAGTGAAAGGAAGAATAAAGGCAGCCTGTTTACAAGGGTAAGTCTTGAAAATAGACTATTGCATATGGTATATGGCCACTTACCACTACTCCTGTCAAAGTCTCCAACAGGCATGTTTGTCTTTAGACTAGATTCCTCCCTTTCCCTCCTCCATTTCTTATTGACAGGATATGACATACTTCAAATGGGTTTCCAATCAATTCTGTGGCTAAGGTTAACTTTGAACTTCTGATCCTCCTGGCCTTACCTTCCAAATGCTAGGGTGACAGACATGCACCCTCATGCCCAACTTTGACTGGCATCAACCTATTTAAGTTTATTTATTCCAGAAATCTCATTTTAATGCTTTATACTCACAGTGCTTCCTTCTGGTCCTTGGATTTTTTATACACATTTCCATATATTGAAGTTTGTTCTTGTCGTTTGAAAAAAAATCTCATGTTCTATTTTAATTTGAGTTGTAGTCCTTAACATATTGTAGCATAGAACTTTTATTTATTTTCTTAAATCAGTGAGGACATGTTTCTCTTTATAGTAAAACTCTCTTCCCCTCCTCTGGTCTTTCCCTTTGGTTCTCCTACATTATGGGTGGGAGTCATTAGTCATTAACTTATTTATTTACCAGGTCTTCTGTTTTCATTTTTATTTCTGGAGCATGTATTTGAAGATTTCTTTCAGAAAGGTTTAACTGTGGTTTTCTAAGTCATTCATTTGTCCATAAGAATAATATTTTATTTACCTAAAATTGCATAATATATACATTCATTTAAGATTCATATATAAACATATTCATATACATATATATGAAACAGCCAATAGTTCTAGTCATCCATGTCTACGAACCACAAAAATGGCCAGTTACCACCAAGATATCCCTAAAGGTATAATAGTGGCACACATATCTTGGAGGTAAGCAATAGCTGTCTAGTTAGACTTACAGTCCTCTCAACAGTAGGGAAATAATGCCTGATACTAGAACCTACCAAACTTCCTGGGTTAATGAGGTCATGAATCTACCTCCATATTACTAAACCAGTGGAATCCCTAACTGCATTGCAAATATTTTCCCTTAAACCCACAGACAAGTATTTCTCACACCTCATCAAAGAAACTTCTCTTTGCAGCAGAGATCATTATAGAAAACTGTAATGAAAAGAAAAAATAACCATGGGGTGCCAAGACCCAATGGATATATCTCTAGTATGACATTTGCACCTAAGGCTCAGGAAGCATCCAGGAAAGGCAAAGATATACCAGGAAGAAGGAGAGGACCAGGAAGTCTGTTGTTAAACTGTGTCTCCTAGAAATGGCATGAAACTACATCATGACAGCTCAATCATATACTGACTAAACAGGACCCAAACAATGAAAACACCAGTAGACATGCAATTGAGGAAGGGGGAAATCTCATGGGCCCCACTCCTAGACAAAGAGATACAGGCAAGGACTAGTTCTCCCCAAAAATGAGGCCCCTAACTGATTATTCAATTCCAAGTTATCATAGCTGAAGTAATAGACACAACAATGCTAAACAGACCCTGAAGGCTATAATTATATTTTAATGCATGTATGTCCATAATATATTTACATGTGTATATATAATGATTAAAGAAAATTAGGCCATGAGTTTGAAGGGGAGCAGGGAGAGGCGGAGTACTGTGCAAGTGGCTAGAAGGAGGAAAGAGGGAAATTATGTAACTATGTTTTAATTAAAAATCAAGTAGATATATAAAAGAATATTCTTCAGTTAAGTAACAATTTAATTTGTATGGTGTGTCTAGCTATTGTTATTATTGTTGCTGTTGTTTTGAGACAGGTTCTCATAAAGCCCAAGGTGACCTTGAATTTGAGATGCAGGTAAGGATAATCTGATCCTCCTACCTCCACCTTTCAAGTGCTAGAATTATAGTGCTGCATCACTAGGTCTGGTCTTTAGTGGTGTTGAGGATCACACCTAGACACTTTCTGCTAGAGCAGCACACTACCAACTAGGCCACAGCCCCAGACTCTAGGGAGTGGATGAGTAAGTGTGCATTGTCAACACAAGCAGAGCCAAGTGAAAGATCCAGTGCCCCAGACACTTGGGAATGCCCAGGCCCTGGGTCAGGTTCAGGGGAATAGCAATGCCTTCCTCTGGCCTTAGTATGGTTGTTGATAAACAGTTATCCTTTAGCTAAAACCAGTATCTACAGAAAAATGCCAACTATAGCTTCCTATCCTAGATAACTAAAGCCTGAGCCTGCTCCCCCACAGAGAAGCCCCCACAAGATTAGCTAGCCCTCCTCTTCATTAGTGTTAATAAACTATTCAGGTCAAGTTCAAAGTCATGAGGGGCTGGAGAGATGTCTCAGCGGTCAAGAGCACTGCCTGCCCTTCCAAAGGTCCTGAGTTCAATTCCCAACAACCACATGGTGGCTCACAACCANTCCTCATCAACTTAGATCATGAAACCCAATACGGACAAGTTCAACAGAACCACCTTATTCGGGCTGCCCACGCATGCATTAGCATTGCCAGGGCATAAATATTCCAAAGCCATGCAGGTGGGGGCAGAAGTCTCCCACTTGGCCTTTAGGACGCTGTTGTATTGTACCCGTTTGTTTCCAGGTGATCTGCCTTTGCTCATGAAATGTTTTCGGCATGTTCTACAGCTGGCTTAGTTTCACAAGCAGTCGTAGGTATTCTCTCCCTTATGTCTATGGGTTAATGTGACCCAAACTTTGTGCATGTCTTTAATTTGGAAACATTGCTAATCGGCTTTGTTCCTTCGCATCAGCCTCTTCCTCTCATTTTCTAACACTAATAAACAAGGCTTACTTTATTGTCTTTCAAATTGCTTAAATCCCCTTTTTATTTGTTTACTACAAAAATCTACATTCTGACTCTTAATAAAGCAAAAGTCTTCAAGGTATTTCGGGAATATCGCGATTTTTTGGTGTGACATATTTTATTATTGAAACTGATTGTTCTTTAAGAATTTTATCTCACATAGGAGTTTATGTCACAGTTCCCCAATTATTTCCTTATTCCAGTTTTCTTCTGTAATTGCTCATTTACTCCCAGGAATTTCAAATATCTCTACTTGTTTTATGAACACTTTGGTGTTAAAATTGTAAATTCAGTTTCTTTTGTGCCCATTTTTTTTTCTGTTTCAAGTAGAAAGACTTCTTGGTACATTGTTTTATCTATTAGCCCTTTTATTTATTCTGTCAGTTGTTTCATTATTTACTACTAATACACATTTTGAGTTCTTTTGTTAAAATAACATTTTCATTAAATTAAGTTATTTGGTTGATTATTTTATGTAGCACTGGGGATGAAATTCAGGATGCCATACATATTATTAGGCTAGGCTTCTACCACTGACCTGCTTCCCTGGCTCTTGAGAAATCTCTTGATTCATCAGTTGTGGCTTAGTGCTGATGAAGCTTCAATTGCTTTCTGCCAACCTATGACTTCCATTTCACTTTCTTTTCATTACAATTTATCTTAGCATTTTGTTCAGTCCTTATTTAGTGTTTACACTGTTTTGACTGTGTAAACCTTGCTCACTGTTCAGTCTGATAACTTATGGTGATTAAATTTCCTTTCTCGTGCGCTATTTTTGTTTGTTAATTTTTCTTTGAACATCTAACCAATAGTGCCCTACTTTGCAGCTGCTCTTTAAGCTTCTCCACATGATACAGGATACAGTCAAACCCATCAAATAATTTATCCACTCCATCGACTCAATACTTTTGACAAGTCCTCTGCCCTCCTGCCCTTTAAGGTCTTTGTTATAGTAGTTATGGTTCTCTTCTGTGGACACCATCTCATTATTATGGGCAATACCTATGTCTTGGGTTGGTAGTGAAAACTTGGAGGGTGTGGTGGAATGCTATGTTCTACTTGCAGGCATGGTGGGTAAGTGGGATTAGTCACAATGATGCTTATTTCAGAAGAGTCATTGACACAAGTATTGTAGGTGTGTTACCTCCCCATCTTACCACACTATTCCCAACCCTTGCTGTGAGAAATTCTTTGTTCCTTTTGACAGCTGTTTTGTTGTCCTCAAAAACTGATCTCATCATCTGTCAAATCACAGAGTGGTTTGTGGAAACAGAGGAGAGGAATAAACAAAACTACCTAGTGAATCAGACCCCAAACACACTGGCTTTAAAAGAAAATATTTACATAGGTCATATTGGTCAGGAATTCTGGTCTAAACTGAAGTTACTGGGGTGATTGTCTGAGGTTAAACTTGAGAGTTGTCTACGGATGACTACAGAGACTTGTCCTTCTTCTACAAAGCACAAAAACAATTCCTATAGCCAAACGTGATTTAAGACTTTGTGTGCATTACAGTTGCTAAAATCCATTTGTCTAAACCAAATCCCTGGCCAAGCTCATAGTCAGAGTGGCAATATACTGCAAACTCACACAGCAAAGTCTACCTCCTTCAACAAAGATGGAACATGACGTTATGAAACTGTCAAAAATGGAGACAAAATCTTTTAGTGAGGAAAAAGTAGACGTGTATGAGTCTTTTGACATTTATGCCATGCATTTCTAGACTGCATTAGCATTTCTAATCACTAGTTTTACATATTTCTAAAATATTTTCACCATTATTCTTCTGTCACCTATAGTTGTAACCTAAAATATGCCATCTATATTTGGAGATATTTGAATACCAGATATTACTTAATTTTCTTTAAATTATGCAAGTTGACCTATGCTTAGAATCAGCTAGTTCTGTATTTGCAGCATTCAAGATTTCAAATTTCTCTGGCTGTATTTAGGGATTTTTTTAAGGCTTCAGTGCAGTACAATTAAGTTTGGTAAGAGATATCCTCATCTAATGTTTGTTGTGATCCAAATAGAGAAACTCTTCTTTGTTCATCAGTTCTATTTAGTCGTGCCGGGATGTGTGTGTTTTTCAAAACGATCTGTTTTCACAGCACAAGTCGCACTGGCAAATAAATCAAACCCTAAACCGTGCCAACCAAAAGCTTACTGCCTTCTGATCTGTAGTCAACTACACTCTTTATTGTGATGCTTATATGTATAGAGGACTCTAAAGTCTCCTTAAAAATCTGAATGGCTGATGAGAGAAATGATAAATCAATTTGGAAACCTATCAGCTTACTAAATGTGCAGAAGATCTGTATATCAAACCAGAAAATGTCATACCAAACCAGAAAATGTGAACACTGTGAGTTCACACCAATCAAAGCGACATGGTTCTGGCACTAAAACAGACTAAAATGTTAGCGGATGAGAGAACATGGAGCTCCGTACCCACATTGCTGCCGACCACTAACAAAGGATCCAACAGCACATAAGAACAGTCTCTTCGGAGAATGACTGGGAAAGCAGTTCATTCACATGCACAAGGTGAACCTAGATGCCCATCTCTGTATACAAAAATCACCTTGAAAAACATCAGAAATTAAAATATGGTAAGTTTGGCTTTGTATTGTGACTCGTCTGAGTTTGCCTTCCTCAAATTCCCTTTCCATCTGGTATTCTAGTTATTAGCTTTCTATGTGTATTACAAAGTCAATTTTTCCATTTCAACAAATAATCTAGCCATCAGATTCTTTAGTGTCTGTTTTGTACAAACATTCATTTTTTTAATCTAAGTAGTCCAAATCTAATTTTTTGGATGCTTACCTGGATTTATATCAAATAACCTTGATGATGTGAGGACATCACTCAAGATTGGGGACATTCAAGCTAAAATTTAATTTCTTTTATTTTTTGGTAGGAACAGAAAAATACTTTCAAAGAAAGGCAGGTTCAGCTATTTTTAATTTAAATTTTAAATGTTTTAGAGAATTTCATATGTGAGCATTGGATTTATATCATTTCTGTGCATACCCTTTGAACTCACTCTGTATCCTTCATACTCCCTCTCAATTTTTAACCCCTTCTTTAATCATTATTTTTCCTTTTATAGACCTACATCAACATGTGAACACAGCATGCTTATTCCATTCATTGTTGCTTTATGTATGTATGATGTATGTGTGTATGTATGTAGGTTTAGGACTGACTACTTGGAACTGGATAACCAAAGTGGGCTTGTCTTTGAAGAAAACTGATTCTCCCTCTCACAATAGTTATTCATTTCCTATGGTTCTTCTTCTAAGTACAGGGTCTTATGAGATTTTTCCATATCCATGTTGGCATACCTCCTGGAGTTGTCATTGTACAAGTCTTGTTTAGTTGACTCTTTGAGATTTCATGGGTGCGGGGTCTCCAGCTCCAAATCTTTAGATGTGAATATATAACCTGGAGTAACTGTAGAAACTAGGGTAACTTTAAATTCCTGCTTGGATTCTTAGAAAAAGGATGTGAAATTAGGTTCCTTACTCTAAGTGTGTGTCAATAAAAGTTGCATTCCCTGCTCTTTCAAAGACATCAACATTTATATCCTAGTAATTTTCAGGATGCTATAGAGTTAAACTCATTATGGTTCATCCTTTATCTATACAGCGCTGTAATTCCAGAAGAATTAAGGCACAAGCACATAGCAAGAGTCAAATGTCAAACTCAGGGGCTATATATTGTGAATCCATCATTGACCCACTTCTGACTTTTGTAAATCCAGTTGGCTGAGGAAAATAAAACCTAGAGATAAAGTACTGGCTTTCCCCACTGCAGTTGCTTTTCTTTTTCCAAAAAGATTTATTTTTATTCATGGATATCTGCTTGTTTGCCACGTGTGTGCAGGTGCCTTCAGGGCCTGGACAAGGGCCTCAGATCCCCTAGCGCTAGAGTTATAGGTGGGTACTGGGAACTCGGGCCCTCCGGGAGTTCAATAAACCATCTCTCCAGACACCCTGTCCCCCAGCATTTTCTAAACAGAGAAGAAACTTTACCCTTCATTCCACTAATTTTAATTCATCTGCTGGCATTACTACTAGAACACAGTATGTATTGTTTACACGGAAAAAGACGTTGGCAGAGAAGCTTTTTAAAGACAGCTTCATGTAGTCCTTTAGTTCAATAATTGTTTACTTAATACTTCTACAGCAAATAAAGTGCTAGAAAAAGGAAAGACAAAGGCAAATAAAATGTATTCTGTTCTTGGGGCTTTTACAAAATGTAGGAGAGAGAAATTGAAGAGACTATACAGTAGTATTGTAAAAAGTCATACACCGGGCACAACGGGAGCATAGAAGAGGACTCAACCCTACACTCAAGAAAAGCTTCTTGGAGAAATAAAATTGGAGCCAACTCCAGAAGAAAGAATTGAAATGTATAGTTCAAGAGATTGAGGGTACAAAAAACTGAGGCTGATTTTCTCTTTAACAACACAGTTAAACAACATAATTTAGTCTTATGCAAAAATTGTCACACATTAAATCTTAAATCAGATCTCAGCCAGTCTTAAAGCATTGATCTCATATAGATCATATGACTAAATTGGGTTGAGGCTCACTCCCAGAAAAGGAACTGGATATTAAAGAATACCCTTTCTTTTTAAAATTGATATTAGATTATTCTCTTACACAATACAACCTGATCAGAGTTTCCTCTTTCTCCACCCCTCCCAGGTCATCACCATCTTTCCTCTCCTCCATATCTACCCCTCTCCATTTCCTCTTGAGAAAAGGACAGGCCTCTCAAAGACTACAGCCAGACAGGACCAATAAGACATAATAAGACCCCACATTAGGCTGAGAGAGAATCTAAATTGGAGTTCTCCATCATGTCCCTCCCCTCTGAGATCTGGGAACCCCAAGGAAGAGAGGGAGGAAAGACTGTAGGAGTTAGAGGCTATGGGAGACACTAGGAGAACATGGGCCACTGAATCAACTGAGTAGGGCTCACAGAAGCTGAAGTGACACACATGGGGCCTGCATGGGTCTGCACCAGGTCCTCTGTGTGTACCTTAAGGAACACCCTCTCAAATGACTCCTAGGTCAAAGAAGAAATAAATAAAAAGAAATTTGTATGGTTAGAGTTAGACAATAATGAAGGTTGCATATACTCAAACCAACAAAAGCATTGTTTGGAGGGAAATAAATAATAATATTACAAGTGGAATAAAAGCACTAAACACAAAACTTCAAATCCAAATAAAGCAAAATGAATTAAACCATCCCCAATGATGCAAAATAAAAATAACAGTACAAAATATCATTTTTGAAGCACCAAAGTAATTATTAAACATGTGGAAGCTTGAACATTGCTCCATCCCTTCCACAGGTCTGTCCATGCCCTAAACCCTGGGATGTATGGACTTCTCTGATACTATTAAAAAAGACCCTGCAGTTGTAAGTGAATTGAGAATTGTGAGACTGAGAGATTAACCTGTTTGTACTCACAATTAGCCCTGATTCTATACAAACATAAGAATTTTTATAGAACAACACAGTGCAGGGTCCGGAAGCAGCAGAGACTAGAGTGTCACAGCCAGGAGCCAAGCTTGAGGGTCAATTTAATCAACTTGACTGGCGCATGCCATGTTCAGGGACATTTGCTCATATGATATTGTGAACTTGTCTATCAGGGTCTTTTGAATGAGATCAATGTTCCAATCAGTCGACTGAGAAAAGCAGAACACCCTCTGTAATGAAGGACTTCATCTACTCAAGCAGAGACCTTGGTAGACTTTAAAAGCCACATAGGAGGGAATTTTCTCTCTGACTATTCCAGTTGGGGCACAGATACTTTCCTGCTTTGGGACTAGAACTGAAACACTGATTGTTGCTGGTTGTCACTCATCCTCACTTGGTTCTAGAACTTACTTCATTGGCTTTCTTGGCTCTCAGACCTTTGTACTACATTTACAACTACAGTTTCAGCAATCTTGGGTTTCCAATGTACTGACTATGCATTATGGGTCAAATTGGTGAGCATGATCATATGACCCAACTCCATATATGTTATACTCATATTTATATTTGCATATAATGTATAATATGTTAATTAATGTGTGTTGTAGAATATATATTTATTCATCCTTCTATTGGTTCGTTCTCTAGCGTACCCACATTGTTATATTTCAAATGCAGGAAGATGCTTGAATCAAGAAGATGCAAGAAATGAATTTTCTCATGGAGTCTCCAAAAACAATGTAACTTTACTGTCATCCTGTCTTTTGTCCTCATGAGATTTGTCACAGGCTACTGGCTTCTAGAGCTGAAAGTGAACAAATCTGTGTCATTTTCAGCTTCCAGCTTTGCCGTGTGCTGTCACAGAAGACTTGGGGAAATACTGCAACTAGTAAAACAGACAAACAGAACAAAATTGATCCTTAAAAAAGGAGAAGGAAAAGTATGGCACAGAATGGGAATTGAGAAGAGAGCTTGTAGTTATCAAGAAAGTAGCTCAAAGATATGAACTGTTTTGTAAAAGGAAATTCAAAACCTTTACTGCAAATTGAAGAAATCTTTAAAAATTAATTAGTCTTATTTATAGAGAAAAGAAAACTTGAATAGTGACAGAACCGTTTTCTGCAAAGATCTTCCAAATGTTTATGAAAAATCTCAATCACATATACTATTCCAAAGCATCAAAAAGGAATATACCTCAGTGAATTCATTGTAGTTATAAACTTATACCATAACAATCTAAAAGCTGTATAACAAACTAAAATTGTAAGTCAATGTAACACTTAAACATAAATGAAAATTTTTAACTAGAATATTAGCAACGGATTCCAGAAATCTATTAAGAAGAAAATACATCATGGTCAAAATGGGCTAATTCCCAAGAATAAAAGTTGGATTAGCATTAGAAAATCAATTTGAAATGTACAGGAGAAAAATAAATTATACAAGCATATCATTAGGGCTAGAAAAATCTTGCAACATAATTCGACACTTAATTCATTTAAAATTCGTATTAATCGAAAGGCCTCTGATAAACTGATATATGATATATAAAAGAATACTTAAAACTCGATACTTAATGAATAGCTAAAATCATTTCCTTTAAATCAAGGGTAAGACAGGATAGCTCTAACCTCTCTTTGTGTTTAATGTTTTCCTGGAAACTCTGACCAACTCAGTACAGCAAGAAAGATTTATAAATTATATGAACTGAAATGGAAGAAATAAATCTATCATCTATAACAGTAATAAATCTATTATTCTTGCAGGATTGCCTCTGTAGAAAACATAAAATAATGTATGAAAAATTTATTACAATTGTAAAGAAATTCAACAAGTTTGCAGACACAAAATCAATTATAAAACCAATTGCAACTTTATGCAACAGTACCAGTTAAAAAAATAAAATTTAAAAATATCATTTATTAAATCGTGAAGAAAAATATAATGTACCTTGGAATAAATTTAAAATATATATATATAAAATATCTTTTAGGAGAAAATTATGAAACTAAATTAAGGATATCAATAAATACAACTGGAAGGCACCTTCCATGTTTTAAACTTGGCCTGGACACTTCTATCAATTTAGAGTATTGTCAAACAGTGCTACATATTTTTAAAAATATTGCTAATAGTCTAATTCCTTCTCCAGAGAATTAAGCTTCAACAAGGTATTTTCACCATGCTTTGTCAAATTGTAAAAATAATTTATATGCTAATGTGAAAAGTTTTGAACATTTCTGAGAGAAGTTTATTAAAGATAAAACATATTTATTCCTGAACATAAAGAGTCATAAGCAAGGTTTGGACGAAAAGGATGTACATTCACTCCCCTGCGGCAACAGGGCACCATATTAAAGTGTCGTCATTAGAGCTCAGAGTCCCTAACACGCAGGCCACCCCAGCATCTGTCTGGAAAGGCTGAATTGACTGAGGTAAACCACATGCAGACTGCGAGGCAATTCATGTTCCCGTGTGAGCTCTGAAAGAAGCGTAATTATCAGGAATCACTCCGAACCTCTGCAGGGATTCAACATCCTTGCAGGCCGAGTCATGACTGACCTCATCAAGGTAGTGACTGAAATCGTTTCCACCCTCCCTATCAGCTCCCTGGCTAGTGTGTTAAAGGACATGTGGTCACTAATCTCAGCTGCCAGCTTGATTGGGTCTGGACTCAACAGAAAGGCTCTCCTTTAGACAGGTCTGTGAGGATGACTTCCAGATGGATTGATGAGTGATGTAGGCTCTCCTCCAGGGTAGCAGCACTTTCTGGCCTCACCCAGATAGAACTAAGATCCCTAAAGGAAAGAGTACTGTTCACTTTCCCACCTTCAGCTCTTGCTAGCCAGTGCATTGATTCTGTTGCTTCTGTTGCTAGCCTTTCATGCCATCAAAACTCAGCATCTCTGACCTTCTAACACAGACTGAAGACCAGCGACTGTGCAGGAATCCTCTAGGCCATCAGCACCAGATAAAGACTCCTGAGGCAGGCATTTGGCTTCAAGGAATAACTGCTACTGGGTTCTCAGCATCTGCAGTGAACAGACAGGTGCTTTGCTATTATCCAGCCCATGTAAATAAACCAGTGGGAAAAGTATCTTTAAAATATGCATTCACCCCATTCGTTCTCTTCCTCTGACTAATACAAAAATTTTCATTCTGTGTGTATTTTGAGTAATATGTCTCACCACCACCCACACTTTGACATTATAGAACTTTAGTTAACATTAAGAGTAGAATGCAATTTAACCCCTATCTATGACTTGTGGACCCAAATATTTTAGAAAATGTTCAGAGAATTGTTTAGACTATTTTTTATAAATATTAACTTGCCTTATTAGGCAAAAATTACAGAAGTACAATATGGTGACAGTGTCTTCTGGACATGACAGGACCTTTGCATTCAAGGGGATAGAGACCTGCACGACATTGAGCCAGTCATCCTAGCACAGAGGGAGAGGATTCTGGAGCCCAGACCCCTAACTGAGGACCTGTGGAGAGCTGATGGCTTCTGGCAGAGGTACAGTGAGTTTTCTGTATTCCACCATGCTCTAGTGGCTGGCCCCTCGCCCAGGAGTTTATCAGAGCAAAAACTGCACTTAACTGGTTACTTAAAAAGTAAAAGGAAATAGAACGTTGGGTGGGGGGTTTTGGAGATAGGGGTGGGTCTTGGAGGAATTAGGGGTGGAGGATGACTGTGATCAAGATACAATGGAATTCTCAAAGAATTCATATAAGCGTTCTATTAAAAAGAGTAAGAACTTGCCTTATCAATCAAAAATTCTGAAAGTACAATAATGGTAGCAAACGATACCATGAATAGATGGAAAATTAGTCAAACACCAGAGAGTTGTGTGCTCATAAAGAATAATTATTATTTATGAAGCAGTGTCTATAAATAGAATGACAGAAATGTAATTAATAAGCTGAATGTTCTGAAAGCTGATTATATTTAAGAGGGATGCTGAAATTAATATTTACTTCATACCATACACAAGATTTAATCTCAAATAGATTAAAAAATTGAGTAAGAATTATTTCCACCATAATACCACATTCCTGTGATTCCAGCACCTAGCCCTGGGAGGTAGAGGAAGAAAGACCATGAATTCAAGGTCAGCTTCACTTATGTAGTGACTCTGAGGCCACATTGGGCTATATGAGGCCCCATCCCAAAACAAATTAAACAAAATTAAAGTTTGAACTTTCAGAAGATATGATTAAGAGTTTCTAAGTTTTCTGACTTTGAACAGGGAAGCATTCGGTCATAATTTGATAGACAAATTAAACTGACTACCATCAAATAACAGCACCTGTTGGTTGATTAAGACAACATTAATGATATAAAAATGCAAACCACAAAATGTATAGTTAAGATTCAAAATATATAAAATCTTCTACAAACCAAAGTTGCATAAAAATAATCAAAGACATAATGGCATTTGGGTAAATGGGAAAGAGGAAACTTGAAGGATAAAGAGACAAGTGGAAAACCATTCCACTCTGCACATTCATTGTTTGTAAAAGTTAAAACAATACTAAATCAGTTGCAGGATCATTCAAACACTGTGGGAGAGCATGCATCTCAGTATAAACATAATAGAAAATTCTCCTGGGATGTGATAAATTGCACATCTTACAACCGATGAAGCGTTCAATCTATAGTAAATACTTTACAGAAACATCTTCATGTGTGCTCCAGTGACCAAGGTCAATAATTCCATAGCAGTAATGCCATTTGCAGCAAAGATACCAGCAATATCCCAAATCCATGGATACAGGACACATTCTGGTGGGCTTATAAAACTTGGAAGACTGAGGCATGAGGATTATAAGTTTGAGGGTAAATTTTGGCTACATAGCAAGACCACTTCTGACTAATGAACAAAAACCTTCTTACTATAAATAGTGATAATTTGTGCACTTCAGCTGTAAGGAACAATGCTCAACTCAAGGATTTCATGTACCATGCATCCCTAAATACTAATAAAAGTGCTTAGGAGCACAAATACATTACAGACATGTGTTCAACAAAAGAAATGCGAACAAATCCGAGATGGAGATTAGCTACAAGGATAAGAGAAAGATGACCCTATAAGGAGGCAAAATTGACATTTCAGTTAAAGATATTATCTCTGGTATGCTCATGGTCATTAGTTTCCTGGTTACTGGTAGTTTCCACTCTTTTCAAAGTGTATTTTATATTTGGTGTATGAGGAATCTGTATGTCTGGGGGTGTTTCTTGGACCAGGTAGTTAGAAAGAACAACATCAGTGAAAGCACAGGATGGTCACAAAGCTCCCTGTTCAGGAAGGGTGTAAACTGGGAGGAACTAATGAAGCACACATGGTGAATGAAGAAAGAAGGGCTTAGGCAAAGTTGGAGACAAAAGCCTTTAAAGCCAGTGTAGTGCTTCTGCTTTCTGCAACACATGATAAAACAATTTCCATGAATGGCTTTTGAGTGGATCCAGAATGGCTTAGTCATGGTTCACTGTAAGAAAATAGCTGCAGTAGTAACATGAAGGAGAGCTGGGGTTCTCAGCAATGAATGCACAAGAAACTAGGGGGTTGGGAGGAATCCTGATATTGGGTTACCTAAGGCTTTGTTTTAGGCAGACAAATATAATGACAGAATTCACAGGAAAGGGTGTTTGGCTCAAATACTACTAATAAAAGAGGAAAAAATAGACAAAGACAATAAGATGGCAATGACAGAAGGTAGCTTTATAAGATGTCTGACTTTTGC
The DNA here is from genome assembly GCA_001685095.1 of Ellobius talpinus. NCBI lineage: Eukaryota > Metazoa > Chordata > Mammalia > Rodentia > Cricetidae > Ellobius > Ellobius talpinus. Next base: position 22,566 of record LOJH01004707.1, on the reverse strand, counting down.
CTTATGGCATTCACATTCTTCAGTGTGGGACGGATCTGCTGATTTTCTTCTGGTGAATAATCTATGAAGACGGTGGGAGAATATTGCTCCTTGGGGGTCTGTCTTCTCACCCCCCCCTTTTCTTCATCCTTGTTCACTCCTGGTAAAGTCATCTCCCATATAGAGAGATGTGTATTATAGAAAGACCCATGTGGTAAGGAACTAAGGAGTGCCTTAACTGCCCACCTATGACAAAACATCTGGCCTGAAAAAGGACAGATTTGCTTTGACTGATGTTTTCAAAGGTTTTAATATATGGTCAATTGCATGACATTGCTTTGAGTGTGAGGAAATGCAGAGTGTCTCAGCAGCAGGAGTGTGTGGCAGAAGCTGATCTCTTCATAGAAGGCAGGAAACACAACAGTTACGAAAGGAACAAGCTGGAAGCCAGAGACAAGGCGGACCCTTCAAGGCTTGGGTGTGAATTAGTAGCAGAGCCTTTCCCTAGCAAAGCCAAGACTCTAGGTTTGTTCCCCGGCCACATGAAAATGTATCTCCCAGTCCTCACTTCCTCCATCTAGGCTACACATTACACAGCTTTCATACTTTTCCATAGCATATTCGACTATGAGTCCATTAGTGCATCAATCCATTGATTACATCAGAGTTCCCATGATCTGTTCAATTCCTATCAGCTGGTAATCAAGTCCTTACAGGAACCTTTTATGGAGATCCTCCATTCTAAAGCCATAAAAGAAGTCTCTTGTGCATAGATCCTCTAGTCTGTATGTAGTTCATGAGCTCTGTATTCTACCTACAGCCAGAGGTGTGCACCCAACCATAAATCTCCCCACCTCCTGTCAGGTTTGGAGATTCCTACCCTCCCCACAGACATTTGGGTGCAATCTTTAAAGAGACTCTGAAGCAGATGGTCCCATTAACTCAGCCCAGATTCTTGGCCTGGAGAAACTATGAAACTGACTTTTGGGAAAGTATCAATACTTGATAGACAGATGATGTTGATAGGTAGCATAGCATCCATATTGTAATTTTAGAACATTTAATACACATGTTGCTCGTGGAAATTATCTCATTGCACTCAATCTGTTCACAAGGATCCCTATAAAACAGTAATGGTGTGAAGCACTGTCAGAGACATATCATAATTAATTGCTAGTCTTAAGGTACAGAAGGTGCCCCAATCCAAGGGATGCAGACAGCCTAGAGAATTTGAGAAGCCTGGAAAACAGGTTATGGAAGGTATCCAATGATGTTGCCCATTGCCATCCAATGAAACTTACTTTGGATTTTTGACCCCCAGCACTGTAATGCAGCATATCTGTTTAATCTCAAGTCCCAATGTATATGGCAATTTGTTTCTTCCAGAATGGAAATCATAGAGTGATCATAATGATAATAAAGAAAGTGACCATGATCAAATAACCCAAGTGACATCACCATTTGCTTAGCTTTATTGAATAAATGAGTCTGAAATCCATTATGGGTGTTACGCTATAGATAGGAAAGAGGTCAATAAAGTGCATCTTATTACATTACTATCTCACAAATAAAGCAGGCTTCAGAAGTGTCCACAGAATCACCCATGCCTTGGAAATGAAACATAAACTTTAAAAATAAATATTTTTTCACCCCATTGCCATGTTGTCTCCTGCAGGACTTTAGTAATGGTTGTCCAGGGAAGTGAGGGAGCTTCTGCAGCATAGAAAATGGGAAAACATGTTTCTACCCAGTTTACTTTCTGACAGAAGGATCTGATGAAACAACACAAGCTCTGCTTCATGAGAAAAAGTCCCATTGCCTTCCTAACAGGAGTGGGGAGGCCAGGTGCTTAATTTGATAATGCTACCGTTGGTAAGATCACCATCATAACTGCCCACATAGACCCAACAGCCAATTACTGGAATTTTTTCACAAAAGAAATTACTATTCCTTTAAGATCATTTTAGTTTTCTAAAACACCCAACACTCTTCCAAAGTTAAACTGAGAAAGGTGGTTGCTTATTAGCAATCCCACAGGAAAATGACAATTACTAAAACACGCTGACCATGACATCATGGGGGGGATTTTCAGTCTTTTAGTTTATCAGTGAGAGCTCCAGAATAAATTTACAGGATAAGTGTCCTTGTTAATCTGTATTATTTTTAAGGATGTATCCTTTTTAAAGATGAGTAAAGCAGGAACTGAGAGTTAGCAAGTGCCCAAACAAAAATGCAAGCTGAAACCAGCCAGTTCCATTCCTTATTTAAAATCATTATTAGCTGGGCAGGGGTGGCTCAGGCCTTTAATCCCAACACTCAGGAGGCAGAGGCAGGTGGATCTCTGTGAGTTCAAGGCCAGCCTGGTCTACCGAGTGAGCTCCAGGATCGGCTCCAAAGCTACACAGAGAGACTCTGTCTTGAAAAACAAACAAAAAAATTATTTAATTACGTTATAAAAAAAATTAGCTACTGCAAAATAAAGTCTGAATTTGGTCAGAGGATGATACTTTCTTTTCTTGACACACATGGAGGCTTAGTATTAATTATGAATGCCCGGCCTTAGCTTGACTTGCTGCTTGGCAGTTTTTCTTAATTTAAATAATCCCATCTACCTTTTCCCTCTGTGTTTTTATTTTTCTTCTTACTTCCCTTCGTGTTCTGTGGCTGGCTATGTGACTGGGTGTCTGGCTCCTGACGTCTTCCTCTCCTTGCCCTCTCTTGCTCCTTTTTCCTCATTTCTCCTTCTAGTTATAGTCTTTGTCTGCCTTGCTATTAGCTGTTCAGTGCTTCATTAAATCATTAGGTATTTTAGACAAGCAAAGAATCACAGTTTCACAGAGTTAAACAAATGCAGCATAAAAGAAGCAACACATCTTAAAATAATATTCCTCAACATTTTTCCTCCAAAATAATGGACTTATGAACATGAATTCAATGGGCGTGTGATACTTAACACTGATTTCATGACACACTTTTATATTCTTTCAAATCGCATCATCTCTAAAATTAAAAGGCACTTTTAAATTACTGTCGGCAAAATAGCTGTATCTACCTGCTTGTTTTTCTGAACACAAATACCTCTGTAATTGTAGAATAAGTTTTAGTGATTTGGATGAAAGTCATAGAGACAGCATTGAGAAAAAACTCAAAATCAACAGCATTAACAACTTTTAAAAAGTTGTTTTTCTGTGATTTCTGTCTATATCTGCACATCTGTGTAAAACTATGTACATATGCATGGTTGCATGGGTTTGCATGCCTGTGTATATGCAGAGGCCAGGTGAGGGTATCTGTGTCCCCATGACCACTTTCCATCCCTTTATTTGAGGTTGGGTCCCTCCCTGAACCTGGGATTTTTATTTCTCCACTAGAATAGAGTCAGGAAGTCCCAGTGATTTTCCTGACTCTGTCCACCGTGGAGCTGTGGTCCTGGCACATGGAGGATGCCCAGCTTGTTCCCTGGATGCTGGGATCAGAACTCTGCTGGTTGTGTTTGTGCAGTGAGCACCCGGGACTGACAATCCATCTCTGGAGACCCTCATTTATGCTCATGGTTCAGGTAAGGATACCAATGTAGCATGAGTTTCAACCACTCCCAGACAAATGCAGATGGGTCTGAGACCAGCTCATGAAATTTTATCAGTTCCTTAAATATATAGAGCCTCATTGATAATATGCAATACACACCTATGTAATTTTGAAAAATTCTTTCAAAAATAAAACATTGAGTCTTAGTTAGGTTGGTCAATTTTTTTATAAAATAAAATTAGTACAACTTTCAAGAAATATAATAAAATACACCAATTTGTAGAAGCATTAATCTGCAAAGTAAAACATATCATGGGGTTTCTTAAGACTTGACTCTATTATATTTTCTTAAATTCAATGAGCCACAAAGTGTCTCTCACAGACTTATATTTTAGAAAATATGAGCTAGTTTCTAAACATTGTTAAAAGGAGACAATCATTAAATTTCTTTATAACTTGCAAATATTTGCTGAAGATAACTCCAAGAGAGAAGAAGTCTCTATAACATTTTAAGAAGTCAGAACATGTTGGAGAGGCAAATGCTGTCTTCAGAATGAATATTTAAAAAACTACTTAGCTGAATAGCCAAGTGCTACAGTAGCATTTCAAGTAGTGTTTCTACTTACTTCTTCTGACATCAGTGCCCATCACTTTATTTATAGTCTGTTTGGCTCCCTTCCCAGTGGGCTGCAACTTTCCTGAGAGGATTCTTCTCTTTCGTTCCTATGTACTAAGGATAAAGACCCAACATAACTCTGTAAATGCCTTTAGGATAGAGAAAGGAAGGAAAAGTCTATGACACAAACACTTCATCTTCATTTTTCCTGTAACAAGCGCCACTATATTAACAGGTTTGTGGATCCCTTTCTGGTTTCCAAAAGACAGAGTAGGGACTTGAGCGTTAATCATTTATCGTCGCTCCCAACAGGTACTTATAAGCTACAAGATAGATTTCTCTTAATTGCCCCAAACCTGAGAGTGATATACTAGTTTTATTGAATAGCTTCAGGTATATTACAGCAAATTGAATTTTCTCTTAATCAGCCCATTCAATTAGCACACAGTATCTGAAAATTCCACTGATGGGGAAACCATGAGACAGACTCTCGGCATTTCATATTTAAAGAACATTTCAGCTCATTCATATATTCTCACAGATATTCACGTACAAAACCTACTACCATTGACAACAGACCTTCATTATGCAAAACCTACTACCATTGATAATAGAGCTTCATTGTACGAAAGCTACTACCATTGCTGAAATGGTAAAGTAGATCAGTGTGATGCTGCAGGAACATATGAAAATGGAAATTATAATTCATTCTTTCTTTCCCTAAGTTGTCCATAGTTAAAATTATGGTCCTCTTCCTGATCTTTTCAATGATCTAAGCACATCCTCTTAATTCACAGCTTTAGAATTACCTTGACTTCTCTCTACTCTCTATTGCTGTGTTAAACACCTTGATCTAAAGTGACTTGGGGAAGAGACTGTTTACTTCCTTTTACAGGTCACAGTCTTTCATTGAGGGACACTGGAGCAAGAACTCAAGGCAGGAATCTGGAGTCAGGAACTGAAACAGAAGCATGAATGAATGCTATTTACTGTCTTGCTCCTTATGACTTGCTCTACACGCTTTCTAATACTGGCTGTGGTTTGGGCCCTCCCACATCAACTACTAATAAAGAAAATACTCTATAGACACACCCATAAGCCAACCTAATGGGACCATTTCCTCAACTGAGACTCCTTCCCAGATACCTCTCTGTTTGAAAACTGACAAAAACTCACCAGCATCAGCCCTTTGCCACCGTGTCCCTGCTTGTCCATGCTTCTAGCATGGGCACAGATTTTGGATCTTCTTTCTTTTTTACACCACTCTTGAAAGTTAAGTACATGAATATGCATAAATGTACCCACTCCTACAATCTGTCAGGAAGTCCTGTTGAATCCTAAATTTCTCAAAATAGCCTCATATTTTGCCCCAGCCATGTGTATTTGCAAATAGTTCATCATTTGTGCATATTATTTTTCACAGCCTCCTAATATTCAGACAAACCTGAGGTTCCCTTCATTCATTGTGCAAGAAACAATCAGATTTCTTCTAAAACTTGAATATGATCTTCTTCCTCCCCAGAACAACAAAAAAATTAATTCCCATTTTTCTCAAAAGTAAAGTACCTATTTCAAATGAAGAAAGCCGAAAAACACACATTTCTTACTTCTACCACTAAAAATACTGAATACTTTATAAAGTCACAACTTTTATTTATTCTTTAGAAACAAATAAGATTGTAGGACCCTCACCACTACATTTCAGGAGAGACAGGTCACTGTGTAGAGAGCAAGTTCTTGTGACAGACATCAGATGCCACTCACAGCAGGAAAAGGATAGCACAAAATGGCACCCAACTGCTGAGAACCTATTACATTCAGCGATCACCCAGTCCAGCTCAGCATTAGCAAAGTCGATTTAATATCCCTATGAAAATCTGATCAAAGGAAGGAAGAAAGGAAGGAAATGCTTCAAACTTCCAGGCATAAATTTATTTACTTTTATTTGTTTTTTTGACTTCACATGATATTCTATTTTTCAACCAAAATTTATAAGACATACAGAAAACAAGAAAAAATTTCAAGAGACAAAGCAATCAATAGAATTGACTCAGGTATAACACAGGCATGAAGACAGAGAAAAAAAAATCTATGTGACCTTTGGCTTGACAAGAAATTCTGAAATTTGGCCCCAAATTAAAAACAGAGTATTGTATGAAAGAGATTGTTAAGAGAATCAAAAGATGAGATACAGCCTGAGTGAACTCATTTTCAAAGCACATAATAGATAAAGGACTTGCCTAGAACGTGTAGAAAATTCTTCAAATTCAGTGACAAGGTCATCTCAGTTAAAAGTGGGTAAAAGTATAAACACATACTTCTCCAGAGAAGTTAATTTACAAATTAAAAGAAAACAGCGTGAGCCTATAAAGAATGCAGTCAGATTCACAATGGCACGACAAATCCATGTGAAAATCAATAGAAAAAGAATGGGGTATGTGAACACTGGTAAGAAGGCATAAATGTTATGATTAAGGGTGTGAATTAAAAAATGTTAGTGTCACTTCAAAAAAACTGCTTGTCAGTTTCTAAATAAATACATATGAATTTATCTTATGAGTGAAAAGGGGTCCCTGTCCTCAAAATTTGACTAAATGAGTGGAAATCTTTGTTTATATAGTAGCCTGTGAATAATTAGTATTTCTTTAATTTATGTCACCAACAGAATCAATACTGCTCTTTAGCAGGTGAATGGATAAGATATGACAAAACTCTGGTACATTCTGATAATGGAATGCCATTCAGCAACAAAAGAATAGTTGACTCAGGTAATGGCATGGATGAATCCTCAATGCATTGTTCATGTGGTTAAGTGAAAGTCAGATAAAAACCCAATAGTTTATAATTCTGTTTTCATGGGATTGTGGAAAAGATGAAGCTACAAAGGCAGTAAGAGATCAATAGATGACACACGTTGAGTGACGGTGTGACTAGCAAAGGTCATACTCATTAATTTTATGACACTGGGACAATAGCATATAATATTTTGATAGAAGATACACAATTCTGTGCATTTGTGAAAATCCACTGAACCATATTCAGCAAAGAGAAAAATTAATTATATCGAAATTAGTAACATTTCCTCTGGAGTATCATGGGATCCCAGGAACAAACAAATACTAAGATAAATGAATTTGCTGTATTGCATATGCATGATATTGTCTCACTGAAGAGAGTGGTAGGGAAAAAATGAGCTGACCTAAATTTGGGAAATAGTTTCACGATTGGATTTTGAAAATTTGAAGATAAAAGATTACATTAATTCTGTAGTCTAGTTTGAGATTTATTTTTCACTAGGGTAGAGTTTTGCAGTTCTGAATCTGCTACAGTGAAGCTAAATACAAGAAGGCATTGTGGGTAACAGAACCCAGATTCTTCACTGTCAGAAAAAAAGAAGTTACCATTAGGCAAAACAGGAGGAGGGAAAGGAAGCTGTAGTATTGGTGCTGTATTAAAGTTAGAGATAGCAGAATGGGCTCTTCTTTATGTTACTTTTCTATTATCCAAATCTATTTGTCTACTGTTCATCTATCCATTTCTCATTTATAAATTATTAGTGTATCATTTCACTCTACCAGATAGATAGGAGATGCATATAACTTGTGTACACACACACACACACACACAAACTTTTTAACTCTCCTGATTTAAAGACAGCCTAGCATCACCTAGCAGTGATGTGCACACCCTACCAAGGTAGTGGTATGCTTTACCACTATGTAATAAAGGGAGCCATGACTCCCTACATAATGTCTGATTCTGGGAATAAAAGAAATTAAACACAGGATGATGCTGAATAATAATTTTTATTCCTATCTTTGTATGTATGCATGTGTGTGTTTGTGTGCATGTTTCTGTATGTGAACACAGGGACATACATAGTATAGTAGGTACATGGCAAACAGTGGACAACCTCAGGGTTTGTGGTTGGTTGTCATCTTCCTCTGTGTTTGAAAAAGGTTTTCTTATTCACTGATGTTCTGCATACAACAGGATAGTTGACCCACGAGCCACCAGGGAATTTCCTTCCATCCCATAGAAGAAACACTGGCTTACAGGCGTGGATCACTACCTCCAGCTTTACGTTTGTTCTGGGGGTACAAACTCAGATCGAGTACTCATCCTTATGTGGCAATCTCTTTATAGCATATACATCTATGTTATATATATTTTATACAATATGTATATTAGAATAATCCTTTCTTTTATTATTGTTCAAAGTCATTAACTTATATCTCTATTACTAAACTATCAGTCTCTCAATGAATATTTAGATGATACCTTTATAAAAATTTATCAAAGATTTTATTTATTTACTTTTGGATAACTGTTTTTGTTCAAAAATTTTTTTCATACAATATAGTCTGATCATGAGTTTCCACTCCCCCATCTATTTCCAGATCCTCCCTATTTCCCCACCTACTCAATTTTTCTCCCTATTTAGAAAACAAACAAACAAAAAACCCCAAGTAAACCAATGAGTAAAGACAAAGAGCAAAAGACATAAGCAAGAAACTCTCTTTGCCTCTGTCTCTGTCTCTCTCCTGCCCACACACAATTGAAAACCATAATATATAAGCAAAAGATCCAGTAAGACAAAAAATGCCCAAACAAAGCAAAGCAATATGAGGCAAGAATTCTAAAAAATTACCACTGAATTTGTTTTGTGTTAGCCATCTCTTGCTGGCCATGGGGCCTATCCTTAAGTGCAGTTAATGAACCAAGTGAAACTCCATTGGAGAAAACTAATCTTTCCTTTGAAAGTGGGTGTCAATTGCAGAGAGTTTCTTGATTAGGCATGGGAGCTCATATCCACTCCCCTGTATCAACTCGGGACTCATCTGTCTTGTACTTGTGCAGGCCCTGTGCATGTTGCCACTGACTCTGTGAGCTTGTATGTGCATCAGTCCCATCTGTTTCCAAGACACTGTCTCCTTGGAGTCATCAAGCAAAAATATTTTTGATGCCAGTAAATATTGGGATGTTAAAAAAGAAAGATAAAGTAGGAAAAAGAATGAGAAAAAGATGAGATTATGCTAGAGAGAAGTAGTGATCATCTTATGAAAGCTTTCTGTGTCCAAGTTTGAATGACAGTGTAAGCATAAGAGTGGTGCGGGAGAATTGTCTGTAGTCTTTCAATCATGTTTTAAATAAATGCTAATTGGCCAGGCAGGAAGTATAGGCGGGAA